>JAOQMR010000009.1:1137791-1157871 GCA_027563865.1 Erythroxylum pelleterianum | reverse complement strand
GTAGTAGTAGTGGTAGTAGTAGTGGTAGTAGTAGTGGTAGTAGTAGTGGTAGTAGTAGTAGTGGTAGTAGTAGTAGTGGTAGTAGTAGTGGTAGTAGTAGTGGTAGTAGTAGTGGTAGTAGTAGTAGTAGTCGTAGTCGTAGTCGTAGTGGTAGTAGTAGTAGTAGTAGTAGTGGTAGTAGTAGTGGTAGTAGTAGTAGTAGTCGTAGTAGTAGTAGTAGTGGTAGTCGTAGTCGTAGTGGTAGTAGTAGTAGTAGTGGTAGTGGTAGTGGTAGTGGTAGTGGTAGTGGTAGTGGTAGTGGTAGTGGTAGTGGTAGTAGTAGGGAAAAATAGAAAATGTGAGTATTATACTCAGCGAGGAAATTTTTTTTTTACTTGTAAGTGCTCACACATTAAATTAATTTTTTTTCATTTCAAAATCCATTTGTGGTTTATAAAAATAAGTAGTAAGTTCACTAGGTATATTTATACATAATCTTGCTTAATAAAGTATCAACAATACTCTAAAACAAGTATTGCCACTTCAAGGCATAATATCAATTGTCACATTTCATATCAAGGTTTAAGTAAGATATTTATTCTTGAATCAAACATCTCCACAGTCATTAGGGCATAAGTTTATTAATCACCACCATCATCAACTACTTAACAAGATATCATTTCTTTGAGCAAGCAACACCATATCAAGAATGAAGCACACATGTAACTCAATTTCATTACACGTGCTCTTTATTAAATTTTTATTCATTTCCATTAACTCTTTAACATAGGTATCCTTATTTTGTTACCTAAGACACCTCACTTAGGATTTTTGCCTAAACCACCTCACTTAGGTCTTTATTTAAGGAAAATTTCCTAAGACACTTCACTTAGGTCTTTCTTCCATTTTTGTTTAATTAATCAATTTATTTGCTTATTTTCATGGAGGAAACTCATTTTCATACTTTTCTATACATTTTCAAACAAACAAACAAAATTTTAATCTAGTAATAAGTTCAAGGCACATGTCATAAAATTTCAACCCAACCTTTTCATCGGACATTCATAATGATTCACCAAAATCGTACATTTTACTCATAGAGCAACAAATTTTAGACAAGCATAACTTGAAAACTATTTAGATCTAAACCATAAAATTTTACACACTTATTATTCAATATATATATATATATATATATATATATATATATATATATATGTATGTATGTATGTATGTATATAATTTTCATGTTAAACACCTTCCCAAATTCAATTCCTATAATCTTAAATTAGCTCCCAATAACAAAATCCATTTGATGCCATAACATCCTGAACAACCTAAGACAAATCAGCTATATCTCCTAATCCATTACAAATTTAACCAAACGATTTTACAAAAAAAAATTATACAACATCTAAACCTAAAACTTTCATGCATGTTTAATCAACTCTAAATCAGTTCTTTGAGCCCTCAAATCATAAGTATAGTCCTATACTCAACTTCAGTCCTACTAGATATACCAGTTTTGGAAAATTGACCATAACTCCTAATCAATAATGTTTGGGCACTTTCCCTTTTATACGAATAAGCTAGAAATTTAAATCTTCAAATTTTATGTTTACACTTTTCAAATTCTCAACTCTTGATCCTAAAGTAATTAGAGAAAAAAAACTCAATCATTCACGTCCAATACAAAATAACTACACCTATTAACCTATATTTCACAAAGTACATTATATTTCCTCAAACCATTTTACATACATTTGGAACAAGTACAAACAGTAATGAAAGATTAGTATTCCAGTAAATTTTACTCAAGATCATTGCACAAAAGTTTGTTTCAAGAGGAGTTTAAAAAGGGATGTAATGTTACTCACGTATTGTAGAAACCAAATCTTTTTCTTCCTCTAAACCTCTTCCTTTTTTTCTTCCTTCACTCTCTCTTCCTCTTTTCCTCTAGGATTGCCATCTCCTTCTATACCCAATCCCCCTCTTTTGGTGCTCTTAAACACTAAATGATATATTTTTAAAAAAATTCATCTGTGCCAGTGTGAAATTTTGACTATACCCTTAATGAGCATCTCTATATTTTCCTTTTGTCTCAATTATCCATCCAATATTTTTATTTTATGATATATTTTCACATATCTTATCACTTATAGACACACTAATTACCTTAAAATAAATTTCCTATATTAAATACAATTTATTTGACCTCCAACACATTTTTTTTCCAATTTATTCACCAATATCAATCATTCTTAAAATTCTCTTAAAAACATTTTAAATCACCAAATTTATCCCGAAATTTCTACCAATTATTCACAAAATATCTTCTCATTAAGCTAAACATAAAAATTACAAAAAGTTAAAAATTAAAATTCAAGAGTAAAAATAATAGAAACAAGCACACTATATGAGAAAATACAAATCAATAAGACTAAATATTAATTAAGAAAAGTAAAAATCAGGGTGTCACAAGAGTCTTTACATCATAAGAAACTCGACGCTTTTTTTAGGCCTAAAACAATAGCCTATTAGAGGATAAAAAGATTTAGCTTAAAGATCTATTGTAAACCCTAAATTGTAAAGCTTTGAATGAAGAGAAGGAGAGCATCATTTAGCATGCCCATAAATTTAATTTAATTTTAATTTTATCAAAGGGAAATTTCATGTAGAAGATGAAGTTACTTTTATAAGTTTATTAAGTTAAATTTAATTTGTTAAAAAAATAACAAATCTATTTTGGTTCTTTGAAGATCATAAAGGGGTAATCGAGTTGGTGGAATGGAAGGACATAGGATCAAAAGGTCATGTATTCGATTCTCCGTACTTATGCTCTCTCGATCGAGTTTGTCGTATAGGACTTGCCTAGTGTGGAATATCCGATTGGCGTGATTTGCGAGCTATTGCGTTAATTCAGAGGTTTACTTAGTGCAAATTTTTTTAGTGCCAGAAGTTTTACTTACATTGAAGATTTGTATGCAAATTAGGGTATTCAGAACTTATCAAGTTTGAGGTAAGTAATCTATGAATTTATTAAGTTTGATACAACAAGGATTAGAAGACTAATCGACGGCTATTAAAAGTTGAAAGCAATGCAACAATAGATAAACTTTTGCTTGGCCTGTGCAATATCCCATCTCTTATGTTTAGCATTGCAAAGTTTAACAGTGTAATATATGGTCCAGAACGTCTAAGAACCTGAATCGCATTGTGTTTCTCGGCCAACATTCGTTCACGAGTAACTCTTTGAAAGGAAACAGAAGTGCACGCTTGTCATGATCCTTTCCTCTTTCGATTTAAGTGGTTATTTTGGAGTCTAGATCTTCTGTTTAATATTATAGTGTCTTATTGTGTCCAATAAATCTCAGTCATTTATTTATGTGGGACCCGCGTAGATCTCACCAAATAAATGGCTGAGATTCTATGAGACATAATAAGACAGAATAATATTTGACAAGACTCGTTATTTTGGCTGCATTTGAAAACCGTCTCTCCACAGTAAATGTTATCAACACATAAGATGTGTATTTTTGACCAATTTAGGTGGCCTCCATTGAAATCCAAAGCAAACAACTCGGGTAATATCTGGATTGGCTTACATTTCCAGCAACCGGTTGACTTTGATATCGATATTGGTTTCTTATGATGCAACGGTGAACTATCTAATGGTACTAAGTATCTTTCTAACCAGAAGTCTCAGAAATCAATAATAGGTTCTCCAACTCTGAGATTACGCTCGATTTTCCATGGCAGATCAAAGAGCTTTGCGGTAACGAATTTGAAGACTTTATTTACATTGATGTTGTAGCTTGCACTTGAGAAAAAGAGAGTCGCGTTCAAAGCTTTTGCATATGATCTTGCCTGTCACGAAGTAGAATTCAAGTTGTAATCCGTCCTCTAAGGTTGAAAACACATACTTTTGCTTGGTTTTCCATGCAAAAAAATCATGGGAAAATCGTACCTGGCTTGCAATTTCCCACTGCAGGTCTATAGGAAGTTGAATGAATTCATCAAACTTGGATCCAACTAAAACTGGAATTGCATTCTAAAGAAAGGCATACGTAGCATCAGCAATCGTTTAATAACAGAGACACAATTATACATGTAAGGTACTTAAAAAGCATGATATGATACGGCCACTCTTTATCTGCTCAAAGTGATGGAATAGAAAAGAGATGCTACAAGAATATCTTCACTTGGAATATGCCACATGCAGAAAGAATATTTGTATTAAGTAAACCCGAGAAAGCAAGTCTTAAGAGGGATACCGGATTCCATTTTCTTGCTTCATGAAACCAACCTATGACACTGCAAAATCAATACATACAAAACAAACAATGTAAATATGCAGCGTACGTGGAGAAAATAAGAAGAAAAGAACAGTAACCTGTTTAAGGTGACGCGACTTGTTAGATCAAACATGATGAAAATTGCTACAGAGTCTATACAAGCCATAGGAAGCTGCTGCCTTGATCTTTCTCTGCCTGCATCATCACGATTACAATCATACTAACAAGATATATTCACGTAACAGATGATATGAATACCTCTAAAAGACGAAAACTTACCACCATCTATCTCCCAGAGGCTATAAGTAATACGAGCTCCTTCTACCATGAGCGTTTTGTCCATCAAATTGGGTCCATTCTTCTGGATGCCTCCTTGTTCGATCTCGTTTCCTACGTATTTTGCCTTCAAGACAAACACTACTGTTGCATTGAGAAAAGTTGACCAAAAAAAAGAATTTTTAGAAATTAGTACTAGTAATGTATACTAACCAGGAAGCTTGTTTTCCCAGTTCTGCAATCACCCAAGAGACTAATCTTCAAAGGGACCAGATCAGACTCCATATCATGCATGCAACTCTGGTGCACAACGTTCCCTGACGACCTGAAGGAGGACCTGGTCGCAGGCGGAGGATGTGAGGACGATGGTAACGGAGAAGTCAACATGGGGTGTTCTAACACACGATAACGAGCAGGCTTCCCGAGCGAACATACCAGGATTCTATTCCAGAAACGGAGAATGCAGCGTCTAAGTATCAACAATCGACGATTAACCTTACGTCTTAGATCGCGACGAACCATTTTTCTACAAACTTTATTCATATTTTGTATTTGTTTTTATGTTTATGAAATATTCAAGCAATGGGGATGGCCTCAAAGGAACAAAAGGAAGCGAGACAGTATTGTGTTCCTTTTTAGTTTCTATGTGGCCATGAAAAAGAAAACTTGAAGCTAACTGGTAAGGCTTCTCATAATACGAGGAGAGTGAGGGTATTTTGGGAAAGAAAAATGTGTGTGTTTGTTTCCATTTCTGTTGCAAAGAAAACCAACCTAAGCTATGAATGTGACTAGATTGACGGGAAAGCTTTTGACTTTGCCTGGTTTTAAGGGTGTTTGGTCTTTGTTACATTAGATCAAATAAAATTGTTTGGGGGTCTGGAAGGCTTTTAATTAGTTTGTTACCTAATTCATCATCACTAACTCAGTTATCTCCTACATCTTCTACTGACCACAATCCTTTCCCCGTTGTAAACGGTGGTGGGGTGAATTTGCACAATAATGTTAAGTGTCATGTACGTACAACAGATTTTTCTAAGCACAAAAATATCATCACAAATTACACGCCAAAAGGGTAAAATGAACCCTAATGTTAACTCTGATATATAGAATGAACCCTAACGTTTTACGGTGTTCAAATTGAACCTAACATTTGTAAAACTTTTAAAATAAACCCTAACATTTAGAAAATGTTCAGATTGAACCTTGACCACTAACAGTATTAGGGTACCGTCAGTTATTTGCTAACATGGCCAAAAAATTGTTGTTTGGGAAGTGATAACTGGTTACATGTAATTTTATTAGTGTAATATTATTGCATACATGCCATCTAGAAGGGAGAGAAGATATGAATTTGATGAAGTGAAGGACAGAAAATAGGAAGCATCTTGAAGCAATGGCAGGTGGAGCTTTTGTAGAAAGAGGAGATCTCCAAAGGATTCGTCTTTATGAGAATAAGATTACGGGCTACTACATCTTCCACTTATGTTCTTGGATCTATGAGAGGTTCACTTTTCGGATATGACCTTGGAGTTTCAAGTCAGGTCTTGCTTCCAAAATGTTATGGTTATTTTCCATGTAGGAAACAATGCAACTTACTGCGCTTCTATTGATTGGAACTCCGTTGTTGTTATTGATAAGACTTTTAATTGGTTTCAGGTGGAGTGATTTCTATGGACGATTTCCTAAAGGAATTTTTCCCGCATGTTTATTAAAGGAAGCATGCACATCTGAAGGAGATAGATTACTATAAATATGATGATCAGATGCTCACGTTGTTCACATTCTCCTTGTACTTTACGGCTATTGTTTCCACATTTGGACCCTCCTATGTAATCAGAGCTGGAGGGAGGAGAGCTAGCATCATGGTTGGTGCAACCAATTTCTTTCTTGGAGCTATTTTTTTTTTGTAATTCAGAAAAATTAATAAATGAACAAACATATGTACAAAAGGTTCATTTACAAGTGCCACGGAAGGCACAACAAGCTAAAAAGCAACTAGCCTCAGTACAATCCAAGAAAAAGAGCAAAGGGATAACTATAGCAATGGAAGGAGTAGTCCTACAGTCACTCAGCATCTGGTACACAAATACACATCCTAATAAAACCTAAGAAGTGCTAATCTGAATGGGAAGCCTTACGAAATAATGCTCAAGCCCAGAAGAAGCAAGCCAATGAGATACTGAGGTAAAGTCCGCTCATGAAGAACCTCAGCCCCTGGAAGGCCAAGAAGAAAGTTGCCACAAAGAAGTGTCTGTGCTGAACCTTCGAAGGTAGGCATGGTAAATCTATCCGAGAGAACCTCACGTGTTGTACCCTGGGAAAGGCTGAATAATCAACATGCAAAAGTTAGTGAAGAACCAAACTATATAATTACCTCCTCTCTGTGTATAGGCTGAGACGTTCCCTAACTTGGGAGATTACTCCGAGATTCACTCTCTCCACAGCCATGGCTTCATTCTTAAAAGTTCTAGCATTACGCTCAGTACATATATGGTAAATAGCGGTGGAAAGCAGAAGAAGGAAATGAATAATGGCTGAGGACCTGGTACAGGAAACAGTGCTATACCAGGGAGGGGTAGCTGAGAGGGTAGGCTGGTTGAAGGTGGGTAAGTTGAAATGGGTGAGGCAATGGTCCCAAATTATTTTAGAGAATGGGCAATCAAAGAATAAGTGGTATGTGGATTCAGTAGCTGAGAGGCACAGAGAACGGTGGTTAGGAGTATAGAGGTAGGAGAGTTTGTCCCTTGTTTGCAACTTTTGCAGGAAAGCAAGCCATAAGATAAAGGAGCACCGAGGTTTACTATATTTGGACCATACCAACTTGTGCCAAAGAACATCTGGTAAGGGGGTTGCAAGAGATGATAGACTAACACATTGGTATATCGCTTGGTGGGGCTGGCTAACCATTCCAACAGTCAGGTAAGGAGCTATTAGGGAAATACTCAGGTGGATCAAGGTGTCTAATGAAGTCCATGGTAACCTCACACAATCTCCAAGTATCATTAATTATAACTTTAGAAACACGAGCTATGAGCGGAAGCTATTATTAATGCCTTTGCACTAAATATTCATATGCTAATTGTTGGCTAATGCTTGCTTGGAGTTGGCATTGGATTTGGTAATCAAGTCGGTCCATACCTTCAACTTTTATATTTCTTTTGCTTATTTTAACCTTACAATATTCTGCTATTTAACATCATTTACGACAATATTCTTATAGGCAGTTCCATTATACCTCTAGAAGATGTCATTGCCTAATGTCCAAAGAGCAGTTAACTAACTGTTTCAACTCACAAAATGCTTGGCCATTCTGATAGCTAACTTTGTAAATTTCAGAGTAGAAAAAGTCAATCCATAAGGATGGGGGCTATCTATAGGGTTAGCCATGATGCTTGCCACTGTAATATTTGTTGGAGGCATTTTCCGTCCTAAGACTCCCAACGGTCTTGTGGAAAGAGGTTGAATAGAAGAAGGAAGAGAAGTTTTGGAGAAAGTTAGATGGACTAGAAAAGTTGATGTTGAGCTTAATGATCTTATTGAGGCAAGCAATGCAGCTAGAGTCATCAAGCATCCATTTGCGAACCTTCTAAAGAAGAAGAATCGCCCCCTAGTTGGTAATTGGAGCATTGGGAATCCCTGTATTTCAACAGCTTATCAGCAGTAATTCCATACTCTCTTCTATACACTAGTCAACTTCCAAAGCTTAGGATTCAACAACAATGTCTCTTTAATTTCATCTACGATTACCAACAGTACACTTTTCATCAATGCGCTAATATCGATGTCTTTAGTTGAAAAATTTGGCAGGCGAGCATTCTTCCTAGAGGCTGGGGCGGAAATGATCTTTGTCAACATAACTCCATCGATCCTGTTTTGAATTCAACAGTGAATCCAACAATACTTACATATATCTTCTTCAATTTTGCAGATACTCGTGGCAGCGATATTGGCTTTAAAGTTTGGAAAAGGTGTGATATTATCAAAAGGAATCGGGATCTTCCTCGTGATCCTCGTTTGTATTTTTGTCTTAGCATATGGAAGACCTTAGGGACCATTAGGATGGCTGGTTTCAAGCGAGATCTTCCCCCACCATGATACACCTAACAACCACAAATTGACCACAGCTGCCTTTTATATGACCGGGCTAGAACTTCAATGGTACCAATGGATGTATTCCACAGGACAACTTTCTACTTGGGATGTGTTCACTCGATAACTCGAATTAAGGTTTGGGCCATCCTCCTTAACCATGAGGCTCAACTTTACAAGCTCAAACAATGTACCATTGTGGCAACCTACCTCAGCGAATTCAAGGCCTTGTCTACTCAAACCAATGGCCTCACAAACACCAACCTCTTAAATTGCTTTTTATTTGGATTACGTGAGGATATATAGAGGGAAATGTCTTTGTTTAAACCCGACACACTCTACGATGCGATGGGAATGGACAAATCGTAGAAGATAAGAACAATGTTGTAAAGGGTCCACTTATCGATTTCCAATTGCCAAATCAACCCAACTCACACCTCAACCAAACACAAGTACTCCTACCCAAACCCCAGTCAACCGCTTGCCTACTTTTTCGGTGAAACGCCTAACCCCTATGCCTCTTTGCCAAAGGTGAGAGCGATTGATCGTGGTTTTCCGATGTGTGTAAATTCTAATTAATAATCTCGATAATTTGTAAACGTACAAGTCGTTCGCACAGTACTTAAGGTGTCAATCCCATGATGAGGGATAATCTAATCCTAAAATGTAAGGCCAAAACAATTCACAATAATTATAAAATTTGAAGGAAATAAAATAATTAATGAAAAAATTTGAAAAAAAGAGGCGGGAGGGAGGGAGATTTTAAATTTTTTTGAAAATTTTACAAAAAAGTCTCCCTATTTTTTAAAATTTTCGATACCGACCAGTATTTAATTGATATTTTGAATACCAACTGGTATCAACAGGTATTTAAATTCGGTACAATCGACTCTTTATTTTGTACCGTTTTGGTCTGGCATGATAGATACCAACCAGTCTCGGCCGGTACGAAACGGTACCGTAAACCTTATTCCAACATGAAATTATCGGAGAAAGAGGATGTCAACCTCTTTTAACTCTTCGCTTTGGAATTTATGTCATTTGGAGAGAAAAGAATGATAGAATTTTTAATAGCAAAATTCAGGAAAAGAGTTGCTTTGTACTAAACACAACATCTTGAATAAGAGAAACCATCGTGTCCTGCATTGATCTCAGGGTTCTAATGGTGAGTATAGCTAGAAGATGGAGCTTGGAACAGTAAGTGCTAGCAAAGGAGGAACTACAGCTGGATTCTCTTGCTGACAAAGAAGGTTGAGTGGAAAATACTGGTAGTGCAAGCTGATATTAAGTCAGCATTTTGAGCTCTCAACATATACATATCTCAGGTCCTATTCCAACATTATCAAAAGCAGATGTGGATATTTTCGACCTTATCATCTTTTCGATGAGACTTTTAGACTATTTATGTCACCTTTTGATGCAAATCACCAAGGAACCTATTCCCAAATTCTTGATTTAAACTCCTTCAGACACTTCATTTATTAATACAATTTCTTTGAATTTCTAAAGAAAGACTACATCAGTGTGGACATCTTGAATCTTGGTAACAACAATAAAGATAAGCTCCAACATTGGTCATAGAAGAAAAATCACTTTCCCCTCAAGGGACTAATTTGCAAGACTATCTACATCTTGAAACAGATCTGATCTTTAAGTGGGAAGGATATCGTTACGTAGAGAAGTATAAGGGCATCTTAGTATGCCACAAAATGTAACATAAGTAACCAATTTCTCTGGTTCAAAGATAGAAACAACACTCCTTAAGGCAATATAGGACCTGGACAATAGAACACCAAATCATCTGACTTTAGCCTCAAGAATGCTGGTTTAAGAATTAAAATGAGTGATTGCCGATTGGCCTAAGATTTCTCTATAAAATAGAATCTTAGCAACCTCAATAAACCAAAACCTCTGATCCAGGCCACTTACCTAAACCTCCAGAATTTTGGAATATCAAAGTGCTAAGTTTGTTGTATAACTACAAACACGAAGCTATATTGATCTCAAAATTACCAGAGGAAAGTACACCAAGCAACAAATAAAGTTCTCCTAAGTAGGTGAACTTGCACGGTCATCTGCACTCGGGCTAGCTTGTCGCTTGCTATCACTAGTCTTGCGCTTCAAAATTTCCTTAATCTCTGCTTCTTTCCTGTCTACAAAATCAAACCAATCCTTGAAGCTAGTTGAGCGTAGTGAACGTCTAGGCCTTGCTGGTTCAATTTCTTCCACCTCTTCCTCGACGCCACCCTCTGGAACAAACCTACGGTACTGAAACAAGACCTTACAGAAGAACATGGTGAGAGCAATGAAGCATGCGATCCCACAGATGAGGAAAAGTCCCCAGAAGCTCTTCAGGGAAAGCCGGCTATCTTCACCTTGGCCAATTTGCAGAGAACATTCAGTATGTGTTAGCCATTTGTTATGGATCTTTTGGAGGTCCCCATTTTCTGATAGTTGAAGGATAGCCGTTGACAAATCAACTGCAAGGGGAGAGTCCCTCTGAAACGCCTGCAACAAGACAATTTAATATGTGAGAGCTTCTCAAAAGAATTTCATCAAGCCCTTCATCTTTACTCAAAACACCAAAATTCTTCTTTTGCCTGTGTGATGGCTCATCATAAGCAGTAAATTCAGACAAAAAAAGTATTACATCTATAATTTTAGCTAAAGGATAACACAACAAATGAGTAAGAAAGTTCTTCAACAATATATAGGTAACTGTACATGAAATGACTGCGTAAGAAATCAGATAGAAGCTAACAGGTGCACATAATAAACATCTAATTGAAAATATATAAGAGAAATCATGAACTCACACAATAATAAAAGGTGGAGGAGTATCAGTAATTGCAATTATAAGTAATATCTTGGCAACGCTAAGAAAATTACAAAAGTTGTCTTAAGTAGTCGAGAAAATGATGGAATTTCAACTACAGAAGTTTGATGATGAGTTTAGGGGAGATACTGCTGGTGACCAGCAATAATCAACACAAGAAATAAGATTGTGAATAGCATGCTGTATGTGATAACAATGTACAAAACATCAAACCCATAAACTAATGCAAACATAGAAAGAACAGAAAATGTAGAATGTACTCTTGTTATGGCTTATAATGCTGAATAAAAATTGGTAAACCATAATAGGATTTTTTTTGGGTTTCCAAAGTGAGAAAATAAGATGCAACTAAGAAGAAGTACGTAATCAAATGCCCAGACAAGTTTGCATACTCCGCCCCTTGTTTCCTTGTGACCTAAACTGTAGCTTATCTTCATTTCCAACATCTGGCTCACTGTGATTCAAGGTTATCTTTTAAAGAAAATTCAAATTTTATCTAAAAGTTTCTGAACCACCCTATTTTCTGAAAAGAAGCACTACAGCTGTAGCAACATTGAAATGTTTGTCAGTCATATAATGGAAAGTTAAAACTTTTGGTACTCACAAATCCCCATCCACTTTTTGTGAACTCCTGCCCCACAGTCCTGAATTTACAATTCGTGTTTGATAAAAAGAGTTCAATGTAAGGAAGCTCGTCAACAATTGCGGCCACCCCTCCACTCTGTGGTCCTCGTTGAAGAGCAACAAAATATTCATCCTGACTTTTCAGTTTTATAAGCCTGGATTCTGCAACGTTGAGCTCATCAATCAGGTATTTCCACGCAAATGATCCATCTTGAATTCCAATTGGTTCATTACTTGAGATCAAACTGTCAATGCCTTGAATTCGAGATGTTAACTGCTGCACTGTGAGAATGGATGTCAAACTAGCAGTATAGCTTGAATTGATGATCAGCACAACAAATAGCCATATGATCAACACCAAACGTCCTAAAGCGCTCACAGTATTCTCCCCTACATAATGCCCAAGCAGCAGATAAAATTAGGAATTTCTGCTTCCGAATTTATTTGATCAAGCAAATACATAATGCAGAAGATCAGGCTTAAATCACGTACTGTGTGAAAAGAACATGGTTGAGAAACTAAACCTGCAAGATGGAAAATACAATCGGTCAGATTATATAACACAGTAGCACAGTTATTCAAGAAATTATAAAAGCCTTCAAAAGTAACATGTCAAGTAGACAACCTGTATGTACACAGTATTTAACTATTACTAGAACCTAAGCATTACCATGCACCACTGCATATGATCTATATGTAAACATCTTTTGGACCAACATTAGCATCTTTACATATGCTACAGAAGTAGATGCTGAGGATCCACTGCCACTACATTATTCACCACATTTCCTTTTTATTAGTTTGTCAATCAAGAAGTAAGTGGAGATTTATGGGAATCCATGCAATGCCAAATCATATGGCATACGTGCCCTAAAACAGAGTTTGAAGTAGGAACCTTTCTGTGCAGACTAACAATTAAAGACTGCACAAGATGGCACCTTCTAATAATCAGGGGCAGTACTGACCAGAATATCGTTATTAGCTGTTGCCTTGGTGGACCTCGGAATTCATGATTGATACGGTGCTCAAGAATCCATACTACAGCTCCCACGAAAAGAAAGAAAGCACCAGTAACACACCACATTGGGAAAGAAAATGGCTTAAGGAAGGACCATGGGCTAGACTTTTGCTCCTTGACAGCAGCAACTACAAAAAGTCCAGATTCCATATAAGGCTGCGTAAAGTCTACAACTTTTGTCCTATTTGTAGTTATTGTGATATCCCCTACAGCTGCATCATAATTCTTGAAGCAGAAGAGAATCAGAGAAAATAGCACAGCATTAGCACCTGAGACAGTCTAACAAAGACCCAGAAGAAATTACAGTTGACATTAACAATAGATACAAGTAAGATACTCACATTTTCTGCAACTGCATTGACAAGATCACTGTACTCTGGATTCCTTTTACCATCTCCATATAAAATATAAATGCGCGGGACAGGATATGGAAGCAAATTTAATGCTGCTTCAAATACATCAATGCAGTATCCTCTGACACCTGGGGGATTGTTGTCTTTAGAAACAAATTCTTGGTAACTCACTCTGTTGGGCACCGCAATTCTTAGAGATTTTCCATTGTATGGAAATACCCATCCTCGAGGAACATTTGACGTTTCACCTGGCCATATTATTGTGTAAAGACGTTGATTGCTTGCAGAAATGTTGGGAAGCTTTGCATATAATTTCTCTGGAGAAACCATTGAAAGACCAGAGAAATTTGACCAATAACCAACAATGCGGGTACCTGTTCCCACAATGTTAAGAATTTCATATGCGGGATGAACTAAATTCTTGTCTGAATCAAACTGAACCTGACCACTTACACCTGTGAAATTCATTCCAGTAAGTATCTGGAGGAACTGCTGGCCTCTGTCAAAAACACGCAGTGATTGCAAGTTCAATGAGCTTCCATTTGTGTTAAGCAACTTTGGATCTTTGGAGTAAGATATACTTCCACCGTCTTTGAAATAAACATCAAGAGCACGAGCAGCTAACCATACTGAATCATAAGCATAAAGAGCATAAGTATTGAACCCAGCAGGTCCAGCACTCTTATATTTTAGGTTGTTCCATCTAGACATGAATTTCTTTTTGAGTCTGGTATCTGGGGTGTAATGTCGAAGAGCAACAACCCCTTGTAATAGATTCATTTTGTCAAGATCAGCTGGTTCTATTGAATCTAAAATAGAAGGAAGCCAATCTGTAGCAATCCAAACATAGCCACTGGTCATCATTTTAAGACTCTTAGCAACAGAAAAGATGGACAGACCAGAATCAGGGTTTACATGTACAACATAAACCCGAGACTCCATCAGATTTACCCCAGCTAACAATTCATTGATTGCACTGTTTGGTGCTCCAGGTGTAAAAGCAGCCTTGTAAGATATCTTGGCACGTTTCTTTGCCAAGGCATCACCCAGTACAGATATCCCATTCCTGCCATAATCATCATCTACAAAAATGGCAATTACCTCTCTCCATCCAAAATATGTGACTAAATCAGCAATTGCATACATCTGAAAATAGTCATTCTGGGTGGTGCGAACGAAATATGGATACTGCAGTGCAGAAAGTGTGGGGTCTGTTGCAGCAAATGACAACAGTGGTACACGAAGTTCATTAACAACGTGGGATATGACATGAGCTATCCCAGAAGATTGGGGGCCAACTGCAGCAACTACGCCATCTTCCATCAGCTGCAGAGCTACATGGCATGTAAGCTTCCATCAAAATCGTTGCTATTTTTTTCTCAGAGTGGTGAGAAGAGGAGACTAAGCAGTTTAAATTTAACATTTAAGACAACAACTAGTACACGTGCTGATAGATAGGAGTTAGTAGACACTCGTTTACTTGAAAAAAAATTTCTATTTATTATGATTTTAAATGAAGTCCTGAATTCCTACTACTTCCAACTTAAACACAATACATGAATTTTAATTTCTTTAGCGAGTAGCACCAATCTCCTCTAATTCAAGATTCTCTTTGTAGCCAATTAAATTGAAGTTTATGAGATCACAAATCATACCAACACAGTATAAAACTCTTCCCAAAATTTCTACTGCCGGTCAAGACTAGCATAAGCAAATAAAGCTAAAAAATAAGAACTCAGCTATAATGCTGTCAGAATGACAGTTCATGGATACAGCTATCAATCATCAGGAAGTTGAAAAGGAAAGCTCATTACATAAGAGACGCTTCTATACTGAAAGGTAAGAGGAAACTGCAATGCAGACCACAAACAAAGTATCAAAACAGTATGATTGGAAGAGAAAGGTAAAGGCTGAAGCAACACGGAAGATTAAGAAAAAGACACTTCCAAATTGACATACGAAAATTAAGTGTTTCAGTGGCAGTTCGAGTTTTCTATCACCAATGCCTAATAAATGTATGGAAAATCCGAAGCCCTGTGAAGAAGGCGATTCTAGAATATGTTTGAAGGTTTTGAGTCACACAGAATTACCTTCCATGGTTCCAAGAAACCCACTGCAATTAGTGTCATGGTAAATAACATTCAATTTCGTCCCAGAAAGAATGCTGGAATCAGAATTTACATCATCAACTGCAGCTGCAATTGCTGGCTTCGCTGCTCTTCCAATAACTGAATCATAAGTAAACAGAGCTCCTATATTCACACTATTTGGCCTAGAAGAAGCAGCACTTGCATTTCCCGCCTTACCCATGACTTCCATGGGCACACAGATACCAAGTATCAATAGCATCAGCATCCTTGGGAAGAGTACTTTAGAGCCACGCCTGTCAATCTTCAAGATACCCATTTCTATCAAAGCCCTCGATCGATTCCACTACCCGCACCCCACAACCTAAACACAAAAATAGGAATCAGCAATGATGTTATTACCAAAATGAACACCCACAGCCTGACCTCTCTGCACTTAAACAACATTTTTACATAGATTCTCTCTCACTTGTGTACAAGATTACTTTATCAACAATTAGTTATCGACGTAAGTAATATACAATAAATAATTCTCCAGATCTTCAAGTGAAACAACAATAATCAACAGGGTGTATTCAGGAACTCACTAATATTGTACTCTCCACGAGTGTCGACAACTAACCATTAAAATAAACAGAACATGTTGAAGAAGAATATTTAAGGACAGGAAGGAAGGCATGCAAGGATAACTAAGAAAACAAGAAACCAATAGAGACTCCGTGGGTGTTGGCGTAGAACTGGACGAGAATTTTGAAGCTGACCCTGAAACCCGATCGGAGTAAAGAAAGTCCATGATAAATAAAATTGATTACAAAGTACAAACCACTACAGTAAACAAAACAAAAACCTTTAACACACCCAAGAAGAAAAGGGGAGTTCCAAAGTTGATGAACAGTTTTGCAAGCTCAAGTAAAGAATGATTCTTTTTTGTTTTCTTTGGTTTGTCTCACAAGTCACAACGAAGATTCTTTACTAATCTAACCATTCTCCATAAAGTAAGCAGTAACGTCTACTAGACTGCGGATGTAACCAAAAGACAGTGTCTTGTTCTGCTAGCTCAAGCGATCAGAAAGCAGCGGTGATTAACCCATTGCATGTCTCATAAAGAGACATAAAGCGATTGACTGATTGACTCAGCTTCATCATGTGGGTCCGTTTACAAAATGTGTGAAACATGTGGCCATTGTTTGTGCATCAAGCTTAGTTAACATTTGGATTCAGCTCCGCCTTAATGACACATACCCCAAACTTCAACGGTAGCCGCCCCTAATGGGCCCTCGGGGTTTTGTTGATATTCCGAATTCACTCCTACCTACCAATTCACTGTAAGAAACTGTTGGTTGCAAGCTGTGAGTTCGTAACTCTTTTTCCCTTCACGTTTTACATTTTTTCCCATTTTCTGGGTCAGCTTATGGGTTGCTGGAGTCAGCATAGCCTGACAAAAATAACGCATGTGCAGAATTTAATTGCTTCCCTCTCGCTTACCAACCACTTTCAAAACATAACCACAGTAACAGCAGAGTTACAATTAGTCCAGTTCGGTAAACAGCTTATTTATATAACTTATAATTTTTATTTTTTTTTACAAAGGAATTCCAAACATAAACTATACTAGTTTGAGAATGCTAATCTCATAAATGTCCTTTAGGAGGATCGAGCGGCCTCCCAAAGGGGCAGATACAAAAATAGTTACCCTTAACTCGAAATTTATAGCAAAATTGGCGAGCCAATCGGTACTCCTATTATCCTCTCTGTAAATGTGGCGGGATAAAATTACCTAATTACGATTGGGTAGCTCGTTGATGTTCAGGACGAGCAGATTAAGGGACTGGATGCGGGTAGTGGAATCCGAGAGCATATTAATAACCGCTTGAAAATCCAACTCTAATTCGATCTTTCGAAATCCAAGCTCTTATGTCAGAGTCAACCTCAAGTAGACGCTCTAAAGGAAACAATGTTTTGTTTAACCAGACACCATAATAATGAAGCCATAATCACCCACCCTTTCAATAAAACCTTAAGTGGCCATTCCCAAAGTATAGGAGGCCTAACTACCCCGCGCGGGTAGCCCAGTTGATCATTGGGAAGGAAAGTGAGTTTAAAGTCTCGGGTTCGAGTCTCGACAGCGACAGTGTAGAATTTTATCCAATGTGGTGATTCCTTGTGCGCACCGAATACTGGGCCGCCTTTCCGAGAAGCTAGCTGGGACCAGACGTAATTTTTTACCTCCCTTACACAATGTCGGGCCGGAGTGTGGAGGTGCCTAGGGTTAGCGTTCCACCTTTTGAGTCCAAGGAGACCTAACTATTCCAGTAACACAGGAAGATATATGAATAATATGATTATAATATATGAATAATATGATTATACTACAGTACCTCACTGCACGAGGATAGTGATAGAATATATGAATACATAACTACATGTAATTACATGACAAAGTCAGAAATTTAATATAAAAATACCTAAATATTAATTTTTTAAAATTTTAAGGGACCTAGTCTATGCCCCCGTGTAACTCCGTCGTTGACTACACGAGGATAGTGATAGCTAAGATCCCCCACCGGAAAAAGAGATATATTATGCACATCTACACCCCCGACAGACACAGTTTTCGAAGAAGTTGGAAGACCCACTTGATCAGTGATTTTGAGTTGAATAACGTCTTAGTCGTTGTTAGCTTTCCCATTTTCTTCTTGGTTCTTAGATATTTCCTTTGGTTGAGCAGTTAGATTTTCCAGAGGAATCTTACGATGAAGACATTCTTATCTCCACAGCATATAAACATCACTCCTTGTCCTTGAGGGAGACCCTAATGGCATTAATTGATATACATGAACCTTATTGTTTAATCATTTTACGGATATATAGAGGTCAAATTCAGTGTATTATGCCAAAAGCAGTCAGATTTACTTATCATGTCAGTCACATTACTAGCTCTTCGTAGCAGAAGTATCCCAATACACATGATCAAATCAAAGATATTGATTCATATGTGTAGATACCATGATTAAAATAGCTACAGGTTGGAACAGGAGAAAAATATATCCAGCTTGGAAGTAATTGGTTTTGGATCATAAAGGAAATCCAAGTTCTTCTGAATCAGTTAACCTGCATTGGGCGGGACCTTGCCAGTTCCAAGAGTAAAACATAAAAAAAGGATCTTAAAAAAATGAAGGTAATGTTTTCATCCAAACGCAGCGTCCGAATGCTTAGTATGCTTAATAGATTTCTCAGACTTGGTAATCTTCCAATCTTGGTAATCTCCAATGATTTTATCTTCAGTTTACTTCAATTTTATTTTATTTTTAAATCTCAAGAAAAATAATCTTTATTTAATTAGTTAGGTAATATTAGGATAGTGTACTAGTTTTCTAGTACTTCCTTATGAGGATCGATATTTTACTCATTATTGTATTACTACCAAACTATAGGTGTATCTTTCATTAAGTTGTAGGTAATATTTAAAATACTAAAATAAACATACAAATGTTTATTAGAGAACAAATTTATTGAACTAAATTGACATGAGAATTTCATATAGAACATTACTTGTGTGTTTGTGGAAATACTCATTATGATGGTTGATTACTAATCTTTTGAGTTAAGATCTCTCACTACAAGAAAACTGAGAATTAGCGATCAACAATTAGCGACAGAATATAAATCATTGCCAATTACGCGAGATCATGTCAAACAGCACACAAGATCAAGTAAATAATGAGGTTGGAATACAGTTTGCACGATAGTTTGAGAGATATGTAAGTTTCCACTAACAAATATTCCGATAATTGAATTATAAGATTTAAGTGTTGAAATAATATTATACTCTTTGATATGATAATATCTTTTTTTATGTGGCCCTTCAAAAATTCAATAGAGAACAAGTTCATTTGTGACCTTCCTAAGGGACCTCCGCGAACTGCTAAATCGTATCCGATGTATTTCGTCAATAGATACAAAATTTCATACAGAATATCATGGTCATAACATGTCAACAATAAATAGTGGAGTTTTCATATAGGGCGAAATGCTGGATTACTATGGTAACGTAATTGAGATACTTGAAGTTGAGTACCCTGTATTGCCAATCAATCGAACTGTGATATTTAAGTGTGATTGGTTTGACCCGACTTCAAATGTTAGAATAAAAGTGCATAGTCGATACAATCTTGCTGAAATCAACAGTTGAAGAAGATTGAGACAAGTTGAACCTTTCGTATTGGCTTACGATGAGATAAGTCAGATTGGCTGGTGGTTTGCAAAGTTAAACCTAGAGGTGTTTTTGAATCATATGAAAAAGGACAAAAGAGAATTGAAAGTGAAGCGTTTCAGGAAGATGCTTATTTTATAAATGCATCTGTCATATATGATGATAATGAACCTTTGAACGATCCATCTATCGAATATGTTAACATTTCATCTGGAGAGGAGGACGAGGGTCAACTGTAACATCCCACCTCCTACTGGAAAGGGTAAAATCGTAAATTTGGTATAGGATGGGATTGATTGGAATAAATTGG
>JAOQMR010000009.1:967895-995682 GCA_027563865.1 Erythroxylum pelleterianum | reverse complement strand
TTCCCACGAGGAATCTCTGACGGTAAAGTTAGCTAGTTTAAACGAAAATAAAGAGGGGGGATTTTGTCACTTACGGCCATCGCAAATTAAAACAGAAATTAAATCTAAAAACAGTAAGTATTTCGAAAAACTAATATAAAACACATTCAACATTATCTACTTAAAAATATTCAAAAAAAATAAAATTAAGATTTTCAATTTGGAAATAGAAATATAAGAAGTAACAAATGTATCGATGTTATTGGAAGAAAGAAGAAGAGAGGTAAGCTCAACTAAGAGAGTAACTTTACATCTAGTTCCAGTAATCTCCCTAATCCATAAATCCTACATGAAATAACTATGTCCTTTAAGAAAGATTTAAGAAAACTTTATGTTGTAATCACCCATTACTTCTTTTCTTTTGATTCATGAAGATAGTTAACACTTCTAGAGTTCAAATTTAGTGGAACTAGATAAATAAAATGGGATTTGTCCCACAACAATCTCAAAGATCAGCATATACTTTAGCAATTTCAATATTAAGTCAAGTTGAATTATAGATAATTAATTAAACCCACAAAATATATAATTTAGAGATATAGAAATAAATAATTTGTCCTGATCACTAGTTCTATGAAGCAGTATTGATATCTGGTTCAACCTGATTCTGCTGAGGCTGGACGTTGTTGTTTTAGTCCATGGTCTGTGCGATTCTGGCTATGAGATACTTGCAAAACAGATAACGGCGGTCCGGGAATTGATTCCCGGGAAGCCCCTCCGACACTCAAGTCAGTATTCTGTGAGCTTTTGGTAGTTGAGAATATGAAGAACAACTAGGGTTTTAGTCTCATACCTCAATCACAGTAGAATAGTACCTTATATATGCCGTGGATGCTAGGTTTACTAGATTTTCGTATCTGCATGGGAATCTAACTCCCGATGGGCCGGACGGGCTATGAACGTATGGAGATAGGCCTGAGCCTAGCACAGCCGACCTAACCAATATCCTTCTATTTTTAATTCCCCTCTCCGAGTAAGTCGTTCAATTCGTAATAGTTGAATATGGCTTTCTTTCAAAGTTTAAATTATGAAAAATGAAGCAAGGAAATTCTAAAATCAGGAAAACAAATGGGCCAAACTCAGGAAATTAAGAATTACTAATTGGACATTAATTAACCTAAAAGAAGTTGCTGATGTTGGCCACTAGGAATTAAGTGCGGACTCTTTCAGTTCACGCTGGGAGCAAAATTTTGGGAATGAAAATGAAGGTGACGGCCATGACTATGAGATAGACAAAACATCCTTTACCTACTTAGAGATGTGGCTACTGTTTCTCGTCTGTCTTCCAAACGTTTAATCAGTTCTGAGTTCAGACAAAATTAGTCCACCACTTTCTGCTGTCTTTTTCTCGCCCTGGCCGGTCGGATATCTCCTCTTTGCTTTACAGAAGTACTGTTATGCTCATTTATTTTGACTAGAAGCCTACCGTGCAAAGTCGAACTTCGACCCTAATGAAAAGTAACGGTGATTAAGCTACAAAATCTTTATTGAATAGGTCCTTTATTGATAAAAATATGGATATGTTGTTTTTCTGTCGAAGAAAACTTGTTGTCAAAATTCAGATAAACGATGTTTTTTGGTTTCTGTAAAACTGTTGTGGTTTTTTTATTTTTAGAAACAAAAAATCACAACAGAATAAACCAAACACGTTTTACTTACCTGCTTTTTTTTTACAAAAACGACAACAAAAAACAGAAGAAAAAACGGAAACAAACAACCCCTAACTTTGCATGGACGTTTTAAGGGTTAGCCTCGATTATGCCTTGAAATAATCATTAAAGTTGCTTCTTTATAACTATAAGGTCACAAGTTTAAGTTACGAAAATAGACTCATTGTAACAATACAAAGGGAAGGTTGCGTATATTATAACTTTTTCCAAATTTTCGTAAAATGGAAAATTTTGTGTACTAATTACCTTAACTTTTAACCTTGCATGGACATTTGAGAATTTCAAATTATTTGTTGAGTACCTCCTTTCTAGTGGTTATGATAAAGGAATGATGTATTTCGTTAAAGAAAACAAGCGATAGTGATTAGTAATTGTGCAGTTCTCATAATTTTCACATAAATAAGTTCCAAATTCCAATGAGTTAAGAAACTCATTTTTTCCATTTTTAACGCCCAAAATTTTAGAATACAAAACTATAAAATTTAAATTTGGTATAAAACTAACAAAGGAAACAATGTTATACTGAATGTTGTTAAAATTTATAATTATAATATAAATAAAATTGAAATTTTAGATATAATAAAAAAAGGGGTGAGAAGAATTTTAAATATATTTCTATTACTCTTAAATTTTTTTAAATAGTTCATCTATGTCACTAAATAAACAATATCAAATAATTGCATATTTTGATTTTCTTTATTTTTATGCTCGATTTGAACTAAAAAATTAAATTATGAAATTGATAATTAAAAATTAATGATTTATCATATGATTGAGTGGGCGTCAATGCCATATTTGATTATTGATTGTATTAAACTCACACCATTTAATTTTATCAACGCCAAGAATCATGGCAAGAATTATGGATATATATTAAAACTAATATATAAGTAGACATATAGACCATCTAAGGGTCCGTTTGGTTGAGTTTTTGTCAGTAGAGCTTTTATCAGTAGAGCTTTTGTCAGCAGAGCTTTTCTGAGAAGAGCTTTTTTTAAAAGCCAGTTGACTGTTTGGCTGTCGATTAAAAAATAGCTTTTTTAAAAGAGCTTCATACAGGACTGTTTGGCAACATAAAAATAAAAAAATACTTTTATTAATTTTAACTATATTTTATTTTATAATAAAAATATTTATGCATATAAATATTATTTAAAATATATTAAACAATGAGTTTACATTTACTTCACAATTGTTTGACAAATTCACTTCCATCTTGTAAGAAATTATTTAAAAAGATGCCTCATTTTCTTTCCCGGTGTCTTGAGACCATAGGGCTTGAGTTGATAGTTTGCATTCTTATTGATGATTAGCTTTTTTCCTGCACTATTATGTATCTTTCCCTCCTTTAATTGTTCAGCTATGTTCAGTGGAAATGTTAATATGTTTTTGGTAGCGGAAGGATTTTTCCTTCTGAAGTTTAATCAAATTTAATTCTTTCCCTAAGGGGTTGACGAAAGAAACATTTGCATCAATAATGTACCAATGGAATAAGACAAAATAAATTGTGGATATAAGACAAAATAGTTTTATCTTTTCACATTTAGAATGTATTTAATTTAACAATTTATCTTAGGATTACTTATAGGTATTTATTATGATATTATTAGTTTAAAAGGTGATACTTTGTTGTAAATAATTTTGATAGTCGATAATATTCATATTTATAAGAGGCGAAGAAAGCTCTGTATTTCTATGTGTGTAAAATTATTACACAAGGATGTATTTATACATGAATTTACAAAAGACTAAGCCTTATAATTAATTACATAAATGTATAATGTCTATAATGTGTACGTTATATATTAACATCCTCCTTTAAACTCAAGGTATTAAGGAATTGGACATCTTGAGTTTGAAAACAATTTTATGAAATTGTTGAGATGGATCGGATTTGGTGAAAATATCCACAATTTGAGATTGTGAAGAAGTAGGGACAATTTAAATAGTTTCTTAAATAATATGAAGCTACACAAGGTGACATTCAATCTCTATATGTTTGATACGCTCATGAAAGACATCAGCATGAGCAATCTATATGGCATTATGAGTCACCAGTGGCGAAGCCAGAAATTTGTTTCAGGGGGGGCAAATTTTTTTTTATCCAATCCACCATGGGCAACGACATTATTTTAGGTGGGCAACCTCTATATACATATATATCTTCTTTAATAAAAAAAATGCCCACCCTCCCCAAGCTGTAGCTTCGCTACTGACTATGACTATCACAAAATAAAGGAGCTGCAAAAGAAAAGGAAACACCTATATCGTGAAGCAACCAACATGGCTAGAGGAGTACATAAGTTGTGTTTACAAAGCTCAGTACTCTGCTTCTGCGTTAGATCAAGAGATAATTATTTGTTTTTACTTTGCCACCTATTGAATTTAACAAACCTAAAGGTGTATTGGTCATATATTTTGCAGAACGTCGTTCTTTTATCTATTATTAATATATATATATATAAAGAGTATATTAGAATAATTTACATGAAATGAGAGATATGCTAAGAAAGAAACAATGACCAGTGGTTAAGCATCGATTAGTTAGATCTCTAGCCTAGTTAGCATCAAAATATACTCGTAACTCTAATATAGATGAACGAAAAAAGTGAAGACCATGAAAGAGAATACCTATGATATATCCAAGGATACAAAGAATAGTAGAAAAGTGAGTCATATATAAGGTATTAACATGAATTGACCGATGATGTGAACTGTATAAGCTATATTAGGACAAAAAACAGTAAGGTATAATATAGCCAAATAATTGGTGATAAAAGTACTATCATTAAGAAGAATCTCATCAATATTAGAGAGATGAACATTGGGCTCAAGGGGAGTGGTAGTAGTCTTAGTGTCAGTGATACTTTATTGAGATATAAGATCTATGACATATTTTGCTCATAAGAGATATAGCCAAATTCATCAAATAAAACTTTAAGACCTAAAATATAACTCAAATTATCCAAAACTTTCATCTTAAATTTTTCATGTAAAAATGATTTAAGACGTAAATATCCTGAGCATCATTACAGTAATCATCATATCATCAACCCTTAAGCTATTTTATGAATGAACATGGCATGATCATAAGAGTTATATTGAAAACCAAATAGGTTAATAGTGGAACTAAATTTGGGAAACCAAGTTTAAGGAGTTTCTTTCAATCCATACAAGGCTTTGTGAAGTCAACAAACCTTATTGGGTGGATTACCATAACCAGGTAGAGGCTGCATGTACACTTCTTGTATAAAATCATTGTTAATAAAGGCATTTTAGACGTCGATCTAGAATAATGGACAATGGTTGCTAGCAACAATTTATATAAGATTATGACTAATGTTAAACGTGCTATAGGGCAAATGTTTCCTTATAGTCAATACATACTCTTGGATGAATCCTTTAGTAACTAGTCAGGCTTTGTATCACTCAAATGATCCATTAACTCGAAACCTAATTTTATAGATCCATTTATAGAGAAAAATAGACTTCCATGAAGGTAAGTCGATCATGTCCCAAATATTAGTGCTAGTAAATGTTTGTAATTCTTTTTCCATTACTTGTTGTCATAGAGGGTCAGAATTTGCCTCACGATATGTATGAGGTTCATATAAAGATACAATGATAGAATAATCATGAAAATATCAAAGAAGAATAAAAGGTTGACTTACTCGATTGGTACGATGAATAATAAGTTGAGGTATAGGAGGTTCTAATGAATAAATGGATAGGGATGAATTATCTAAAGGAGAAGATGGATTGGCAATTGGTGGAGATATGATAGGATCAAACATAAGTTGTGCCAAATTGTTATAACTATTATATGATCATGTAAAAGAAATGTTAGGAAACAAGGATATAGTGGGATCAAGGAAAACTTCATAAGAAGGTTCATTGATACAAAATTTTGAAAGGGATGAAAACATCTTATGATCCTAAAAGGTCACATGCCGAGAAATTCGAAGTCTTTGCGACAGTGGATCCCAACACCTGTACCCTTTATGTTCTATCCCATACCCATAAAAGCAATATAATCATGCTCGTGGTTCTAGTTTGATATATTCATATGGTTGTAGAACAACAAAACAAGCACTGCCAACGATTTTAAGAGTTTGATAGTTAGGAGCATGATTTTACAAGCATTCATAAGGAGAGATATGTAAGTATACAATTGATAGTATAGAGAAATGTAAGAGAAACTTCTCCCTAAAGGATTTCTGAATAAGAAGAAGAAATGAGAAGAGCTCAGATAATACTAAGTATGTGTGTGTGCTTTCGTTCGGTCATACCATTATATTGAGATTTATTTGGATAAGATCTTTGAACAACAGTTGTTGTTCAAGAAAATGAGTGAAAGATTTTTCTTTATATTCCGTAACATGATAAATGCACAAAGTTTTAATTTTACAAGAAAATTGAGTTTAAATCATGTTTCCTTATACTTTTCTTCCTAGTCTAGTTATTTGAATTAGGAAAGTAAGTTTTTGGGCATTTTCTACCATGCATCACATATATTTATACATCAAAAATAATAATTTACTACGCATTATTAGCACTTAAAATTATTTTAAGCTAAGGAAATAGTTAATTGCATAAGTTTCCTAATATAGATACTTTATTGAAAACTAAGTATTAGAACACTTAACTAAATATTAATATAAGTTTCAAACAATCATCAATTATAAACTTTCTAACAAAAGGTAAACTAATAATTTTACCTAACTTTAAAATACTAACTAAAAATGTAAAAGATATCATTCAAATGTTAAAAGTTTACAAATATAGTCTAGAGGTAAACAATGTTAACCCTTATTGTTAGACTTATTGACATGAAGTGTCATATAGACAAGGACCATTTATATAAGTATATAAATGGAATTTAAATAAATAATTTTTAATTAAAATAAAGAAAAATCCACTTGTTTGAAGCATAAAAACCTAAAAACTAAATTCCCAACTTAAAGCCTTTGAATGCTTTCTACCTCAAGATGTCTAAAGTCATATGAAGTATCTATCTTAAGAAGCCATTCTAATCTACTAAAACATTTTTAAATCCCACATATTTTACGTTTCATTCATTAGTAAGAAGTTGCTTCCTAAATGAATTATATTAAATATGTCTTAACTACAACTCTTATGAAATTTGGTAAGAATTGGTATGGTTATAATCAACATCTGCAGAGGTAGTTGCTTTGTTACATAAGCTACCTTGATTTTGACTTTTGCTTGCATGCCCATAATCTTAGTTTCTATAACTCTTTTGTAATTTTTCAAAGCCTCACCCTAATTCATATTCACGTTATATTAAATCTCATATATTAAACTAATATTCGTCAAATTTAATTTAATATAACCCATTTAAAATAAGAAAATTTTAGTGAAACAAAATATGTTAAATTGGAATTTAAATGGATTTTACCATTTAGAAGACATGAACAAAGAACAAAAAGAGGAGAAAATATAAGGAGCTTAAAAGTCTTTGGAATTTTATTTTGTTCTTGATGTTACTTAGTGGTGGCTAAAGTTTCATATTTTTAAAAATTAAAAGTTAATGACATAAACTAACAAGAATTTTTCTAACAATCCATGTCAACAAGGTTAATAGTAGGAATTCACAACGGGTTATATTTGTGGCAAATTGAAACTTGTGATAATTTATTAATATTTTTATACTTTTGAGTAGTATTGTAAAAATGAGTAAAATTTTGAATTTAAAACATAATTTTTCTTTAATAAATTGTAATTTCATATACCATATTTATAAAAAAACATAATTGTAAAATTCAATGGAAATATCAAATACAATTTCATTATATTTTAGGAAAATGAATACAAATTTTATAATTTTTAAACAAACTAAAAGCTATGAATGTATGTGAATTAATAGGATGATCATGTTAAATTTCTTCTCCTTTACAAAAATTTGTTCCATTATGCAAATAGTCTTTTACTGAGCATATATCATGGTTGACAAGTGGATATACACCTTCAATTTGAAGTTAGTTATAGAATAAATCAACTAGTAAGTGATTATACTTATAGTGAACTATTAACTTCAAACTTGAATGATGGTGGAAATATACATAATTTGACAATAGTAACTATTCCTAATCAGTCCTAAGAATAATTTTTTGTAACCTCTTTTATTCTAATAAAATTACAATATCTCTCTTTTTAATATTAAAAATAGAAATTGATAAAAAAAAACTTGTATTTTCCCTACTAATTCTCTCCTTTCCTCCCTTTAAGCCATAATAGCCTTCTTCTTAATACCATTTTTTTAATTTCCACCAATGCGTCATACATTATAAGTTCTTCTTTGTTTTTGATTCCTTCTAATAATCACATTTACATTTACAGTGATTATTTTGTTGCACTCAAGCTTAGTCAATGGTTGTTTGAATTATAATCATTTTGGTAATAAATTTAGTTTTTTTTCTATTTTTAGAAATATAAAGAAATGCATTTAAAGAAACCCACCAATAAAGGAACAAGAGTTTGACAAAGGGCTTCTACGAAAATTACAATAACTCTATTTTCAATATTAAAAATAGAAATTGATGAAAAACTTGGTTTTCCCTTCTAATTCTCTTCCCACGTCCCTTTAAGCCATAGTGACCTTCTTTTTAATAGCCTTTTTTAATTTCTCCCAATGCATCATACATTATAAGTTCTTCTTTGCTTTTGATTCCTTATAACAATTAAATTTACATTTACAGTGATTATTTTGTTGCACTCAGGCTTGGTCAGTGGTTGTTTGGTTTATAATCATTTTGGTAATAAATTTAGTTATTTTTTATGTTTTTAGGAATTTAAAGAAATGCATTTAAAAAAAACCTACTAATAAGGGAACAAGAGCTTAGAACCAAAAATATTCAAAGAAGCCAAACACTTCAAAAGTAAGATACCCTCAGAAATAAAAATTACAAACCCAAAAAATACTAAGACAACTACTACTATCAATCAAAAGTTACATGTTCTAGTTGGAATCCATAAATAGACTTAGGTTTAAGTTGACTTCCTTAACTATGGATATTTCCCTAATCAAATGATACAACTGATGGCTAACTTATTAGAACTTTTTTTCCTAGTTTTTAAATATTTTAGTGTCCCCTTCCTTTCAAAGAGCATAAACTATACATCTAAAAGGTCATTTAAAATGGTGATGCTCCCTTTGAAGTTAAATCTGAACCTAGAAGCCTATTTCATTATGCTTTGCAATGCAACAAGTTAGACTATAAATTACAAATATGTAGGATAGTGCTCCAAATTGTAAAAGAGTAAGTGTAGCCAAAGAAAAAATTATAATGAGACTTTATTTCTAAATTACGAAGCACACAAATGGTGCTTTCTTGAGCTATAAAGGTAATTCCATTTGTAATCTATAGTTTATTTTCATATCAAACTAAAGAAGAAAGCTAGCTTTTGAAAGTCCATTAAGGAGCCATACTAGGTTTTTCCATAATGTGGTATGATGACTACCATTGACAAGCTATAAATTTGAATTATTTATGAAATTATGGGACTTATGGGACTTATGACACATTTAAATAGCATGATCTTCTCTAGTAATACTTGATGCATAAGAGGGGAGGTTTCCTGATCAAAAGCAAAAGACTGATCATTTTTCCACCTTTATACATTATTTTAGATGATTGCTTATAGTTTAAAGTGCTATTATAAACCTTCAATGATTGATATGATGTAAAGAAACCTATGAAGAGGTCTTAATATGTCTCAATTATTATGCTAAAACCAAGGCACTCTCTTATCATTGATGATAATATTCAAAACACCTCTAACCTTTTTCTAAAACTTAAAATGTATTTGAGAGTCCATAAAATTTACGCATTAACCATGCTATACCATATGCTTTTCCTTTATCAAACCTATATCGACTCAGTATCTATAAAATGTTTTTAGACTAGATTAGTATCATCTTAATAGAATGGAATCCCAACCCTCCTTTAGCTTTAGGCAAACACAACTCATTCTACTTGATCTTAGCCTTTATAGCATCCTTTTTATTTTTATCTATAAGAAAAAATTATGTAATCTTTCAATAGACATTAAAAGGAAAATGTAGGCAATCTAATAAATATGTCAATTGCTAAAGAACAAAGAAATCAATTGCTTACTCTTTACATAAGATTGATGTAAGATATTCCAATTATCTAATCTTTCCTATAGTGAATTAGATAGCAAAATATAATTAAAGAAGATAAGTCCTGTCATAGTAATTGGGATCTTAATAATTAAGTGATGGGTCATCTAGTTTCATGCATATATGTTAGGATATTTGAAATATTAAGACAAACGTTTCTTCTTATATATGGAGGTTACTCTAATTAGAATTTATCAATATACCTAATATGATAAATTATTGTAAGGAAATTAAGAAACTGTTAACTACAAAGATACTTTATTTTCTAAATAAAAGAAGATCATTAATAAATGGGAGGTTAAAGAGCTTTAGATGGTTACACTTATTGTGGTATTTGAACTTGTAATTGCTCTCAATATTAAAAGCTGCAAAATGAGTGAGATAAGCAAAAGGTAAAAAGATATTTAAATAAGAGGTCTCCTTACCGTAAACCTTTGCCACCTCTAAAAATTAGGGTTGGATCACTATTAACTATATATAATATTGTAAGATATGGTAGAAATGCATTTAGACAACTACTTGACATGGGTAGTTAGGAATGCAAATGCTTCCATGGTGCTAATGAAAAAATCTCATTCCAATATATCACAAACTTTATGGAAATTAGTTTTAAGAAGACATATTTTCATATAAGGAATCATACGATAATTTTTTAATAGTTCCTAGGCAATTAAAATGTTGTCCCTAATGTTACTCCTTAGTATAAACACCCCTTATAAAGGGTTAATAATCAAATTTAGCACCATTTTTATCTTATCTACTAGTATTTTAAAGATGAGCTTGTACATAATATTAAAACATGAGATAAAAATGAAATATTTAAGAGTCAAAAATTTCAAAAATTAATGTAGCATGTTAATGAAAGTCTTGTTAATCTCGCAAAACATTTTGCCTCTAGGAGAAAAATTCTAAATTTCTTTATGTATCTCTAACCAACTACCAATTTTCTTAAAAGAGTAAGCATTATAACCAATTAGACCTATGCTTTATTTGTAACTAGCTTAGCATATTTATTCTTAATATATTATCTAGAAAAAGGGTTAGTAAGGTAGTCCATTTGCTCCTGATAATGTAAGGAATGAAGGATCTTATATGTCTAATAAAGTTAAAGGTAATACGTGCTTTTCCTAAAGATTGATTAAATAAATCAATGGTTAGCTACTTAATCCCTCCTTTAGAAATCAATGATAACATCCTTGAGATATCAATGAGTGAACATATTTTACTGATGTTTTTAAAAACAAAAAATTGCATTGTAAAAGAATTTTTTGTTATTGTTCTATATTTAATCCACGCAATTTTTAATTTTGGTTTTAGAAGTGAGTTGTGGGCTAAAAGGGATTTTATATAAATTTTCATTGCCGACTTCTTTAGTAATTTAAGATGGCTATCCCTCATATTATCATTGACCTTGCATTGATTCATATTCAATATGTCTTAGTCTTTACCATTGTTTTTTTAGTGTTACTTATAAAAGTGTTATTAAGGACCTTATAGATTTAATTTGATGTCTTTTGATCTCATTATACATTTATACCAACATGAACACTAATATTAATATTTCAAACCTATCTCACTAACTAATTAGTGAATCTAAATAGTGATTTAAGATCACTTTTAGAAAGTTTCAAGAAAATATTAATGGGATTATAGTCCAAATAGAGAAGGTTACTAAATAGAACCTAAGAATGCAAAGAATTGTTCAACCATTGGGAGTTGGCCATAACTATGTCAAGTTTACTCTTGAGTAAGGTACAACCTTTTTAATTGTTATTCCATAAAAACTAGTGTCTCTTAGGGAAAGTCAAATAACCCTTACTAAAACAAAGATGCAATTGTTAACCCTTACTAATGGGGTTTTAACATATTAAACTTCTTTTTGATTTATAGGAAAGTAGTATACAATTGAGGTCACGCAAAACTAACTAGGGAATAGTGATAAGTGAATTAAAATTAACAACAATCCAAAGGAGTTTCCTTATTAAAGAGTCATTAGAATCATACATGTATACAACAAGCACTTCGATTAAAAAAAGGAAAGGAAAATTAAGCCTAGGTGGATGAATTGATCTGATAAATGGGAATGGATAACCGAAACTTTAATAGGAATATAAATCACTAAAATTTTTCCATTATGGTGAGATTAGTGGTTGCTTACATTAATCTTGTTCTCGTAAGAAAAAAGGGAGGCTTTCACATAATCTGTGATCTTTTATTTTAGTTTCAAGTAAAATAGAAGTAGAAAGATTTTTTGATAGAAAAATTCTTTGATCACTTGCTACTTAGAGGGGCATTAAATAGCTTCACATTCTAAGTAGTGATTGAAATTAAGTGATAGTTATAGAGGAGACAGTTTTCACTTTTTTCAGATTTCTCATTATATTTCTTTATAGCTAATATCAAGGCAGAAGCATTCTCATTCATATTCTCCAATTTAACCTCATTAGTTAAAACATTTAATTGATTTGAAATTTTTCTTTGATTTTTGATCATTTTTAATCTCTAAAGTGATAGTTGGAGCTATTTATGAGGAACTGTGCACTGTTAAAGTTACATTTGTACTACTTTATAATTGGGTATCTGTGTTCTAAGGTGTTGACTTTGAGAAAGTTCATTAATTCATCATATTATTTGGTCTTGAAAGTTTTTTTTCTATGGTAGTCAATTCTTTAATTTGTTATTTTTTTCAGGTTTCCATTAGTTATTGAAGTTTAATACATCTTCATTTATGTAACTCCTTTTCAAAATTGACTTTAATACATACTACCAATGCCTTTCAACAATGTTGTATTTTTCTAAGAAAATTGATCTTCCAATAGCACTAAATAAGTAGCTTAATTCATTTATAGATCAATACTTCAAGGGAATATTATGAAAACTAAGGAGATTGTTAGGTGATTATGAAAAAAGAAAACCACTAGTGGCAATATATTGAGATCATTGAGGACCTATATTTGAGCCACTAGTGGCAAAATACTGGGATCACAATCACTCAAAGAAGGAGGCACATATCTAAGTGCCAAAAAATAAGAAGCATCTCACAATATCTTATACCAGGACTGCTCTGGAACTAAGGGGAGAGAACGATGTTGAAGGATTCAGAAGAGAATAAGTGAGAGAAGTCCAAAAACTAACAAGCTGGGGATTAAAACAAGGTATAATAGCATAAATTGAAAAAGTAAGGAGTATAAAGGGAAAATATGAGGGAGGGGGAGGACTAGCTAAGACAAAAACACTTAGATCAATTAAAAACGAAGCCATAATGAGGACGAGTCTAAGGATAAGTTACATTGGAGGACCGATAAAAAGTCTTTAATGAAATCTAGGAAAAAAGGCTTAAAACATAATGAAAAGAAAAGAAATCAATAAAAATTGTTCAAATGAGTTTCCTAAAGAGAGTCTAAATAAATATGTGTGGACTATTTTTTATATTTTATTTTTATAAGAGTGCTTTCTTACATTATATGGGTATTTTTTACTTCCATTTACATGTATTACATATCCATATTTACCTTTTGAATGAATATTAATGGTACAATATTACTCTTTAGTCTAAGTAGAATACTCATAAGAAATAATAGAATGTTATAAATTAGTTTTTCCTTCTCTTTCTTTATTTTGAGTTCTAAATTATCAAAGATAGAACATTTGTTGTTTTCTTTGTCCTTAGATAAGTATTTTTCTTTCATTAGTTTTTTTTGTCATTATATTTATCTCACTTAGTATATAATTTTTTTATTGACCCATATTGTCTTTAAATTTATTATTAAGCTAGGTTAACACAATCTAGGTACTCAAGGCACAAAGGAGTTTTATAACATAAAAATGATAATTGGAAAGGACAAAGTGGAGTATGTTAACGTCAATTTTCAATTGCATTAAGAAAAGTTATAATTACATATTTACTTCTACATTTTCACAATTAACTTAACTCATAAAGACTATAGATTTTGTTTCCTTTAATTATGCACCACAATTAATTAAAAATTGCATGTAAATTAGACATGTTCATATTAAAGGTGTATGCTAAAAAACTATCTAATATATTTTTTGGAAGCTAATTATGTCTAATATTTGACAAAAGCTTATAAACTAAATACTAAAATTATTTAAAATTTAGTATCCATAAAATTTAAAACTCTTAGATTTGTATGATTATAAGTAACATAATTTAATAATTTTATGAACCCTCTCATGTTCATATATACATAACAAAGACAAAAAAAACCTTCATAGAAGTAATATAAGATAATATAGTTGTAACTCTTTTATATATGAATTAATAGAACAAAATTTTCTTGCATGATTCAAAACTTTTGAGCATAAGGAAGATGTTTAATTTATCAAATATTTATTTTATTTAAAAATAGACAATTTTTTATTTAGACTGCTAGACAAATTTCTCACTACATAAAACACACATGTTGCAATATAGAGTTTAATCAATACAATAACTTATTTAATATAAATGAAAAATATGTCAAGAGAATATAAAAATAACATTATGGAGAAAGAAACGATAGTCTAAGAGGACGCATCTTTATTGTTTTGAGATTGTTTGGCCTCCTTATATGACTCAAAATATTAGTAGCATCTATCCTATATACACAATCAAAAGGAGTTTGTATGGATACAACATTGCCTTGTTTCATGAAAATGTATTTAAAGTAGAAAAATAATAGTATAGAAAAAGAGGGAGAGAACTTTCTTTAGAAGTTTGATGTTGTAAAGGATGGATATGGACCTATTTATAGTGGTTATATTATGACCACTTTTAAAATTTTTGTAAATACAGTTAAATCATTATTATTATATGTAAAACATGTTTTTAATAAACAAATACATAAAAAAAAGAAGGTCAAAGATTAATATACAGCTCTCAAAATTAAAAGGGAGTAAAAGATAATTTTAATATAAATTAATTTTGAAATGTTCAAACCTAAGCCCACTACGACAAAAGTGCTTTAGGCAATAGGCAAAAGTATAGTTATAAGTACAATTGTCGTTGTCTTTTTATTAAGGCAACATAATTCATCTCGTTACAAAAAGTGGCACTGTTATAAGTATAAGGCAATATAACTTTTTGATTAGGCAACAAAATAAAAAATGTTGCTTTAAGTTTTGACTAACGCAACACATTAGTTTCAAACTATAGTAACAATGTTAAATAGATATTGCAATACTTTAAGTCTTTTTAGGCAACAATGTTAAATAGATAAGGCAACAAAGTGAAATTTCTAGGCAACAATTTGTAACAATAAAAGCAACAATTTATTCTTTCATTGCCAATAATATTTAACATAAAAGCAAACTCTTGTCATTATGTTGGCAAGATCCATATATACATTAAAAGCAATATACAGATATTAATGTACATCTTAATTGCGTACGTATTATCAAATGTAAACGACTAAAAAATAACATTTATATATAATATATAGTCTATAAGGACTTGAAAAATTCAACATTTAGCATATTCAAAATACAAAAGCAAATTGCATGTGCTTTTATTATTACGAAATAAAAAGTGAATTCTACAATCCTTAACAATTGCACGGAAAATTACATATGTTTCACTAACTCTTCATCATTTCTAGATTTTGAAGTCGGTGTCATGCTTCTTTACATTGGCTCTATAACCTTTCTTAAAGTCCTTTGGAAGTATAACGTACCTATTCTTTCATACTACATGCATTCCAATTTCTCAACAGATAACTGCAATCTAAGTAGATATCTAGTTATGATGGGGACCAAAAAACAAAACATCATCAGAAGGCAAAGTATGTATTTCATACTTGTATGAAAACTATTAAAATATAATAAGCATTTGACATACATATAACAATAACATGTCATCAATCCTATTTTTGTTAAATAGATAGAAAATGTTTACCTCACATCCCTTTGAACTGATTCACAAATACCAATATTCTTTTTCCAATCTAATTCATCAAGTTTCTTACTAATTGGACTCACCAAATGTAGCCTGAAATAAAATTTCAAGTCAAACTTCACAAAGAAGTACTCAACTCATTCTATTAGAGAGATTACTTTCACGAAACTTAACATAAGTAAATTTATAATAATTTTTACCTGAGAAAGATGAATAATAATATCTTCGTCATGTTTCACCTTAAGAGGCTACCGTACCTTTACTTCATCATGTAGTCAAATTGGGTAAAGCTTAATCTAATTGGGTAAAGATTACCTTTATAGAATTTTTCAAGTCCTCCAAATTTTTCAAAAAGCTTTTGTGATCCACACACCTCTTTTCACTTTATGCTTAAAGTGATCTTTAAATGGTGCTGACGCAGATTAGTTCTCAAACTAGGAATCTTTTCTATGTCTTGCCTAATGCTTGTCATCTTTGAGTCGTCATCAGTCAAAATCGCAAAGGTTCAGAGTCCATGCTTCAACTAAGTTACATTTTAAAGAAAATAGCTATAGATCAGATCACTCATGGAAATTAGGATGATATCAAACATTTAAAAGGTTGGTACTAAAGAGAAGTGGAAGAGATAACTTACTATAGAAATTATCTTTAGAGAATTCTTCAAGATAGGAATATTGTCTTGCTCAAAACTACAGAGATTTTGAATCCATGCTATAACTAAAATAATAGAAGCACATCGCATCAAATTTACATTTTGAAAGGAAAAAATCATCAAAATTGGTTGAGGATGTTGACAAACTTAGCATTTGATAGCTATTGACAAACTTCCCATTCGATTCGGAGAATCTAATCCAAATGATGTTTTCTTATAAAATATAACAATTATCATAGTTAAATGGCTACAAAAGAATAACTTGATAAAAAACAGTTAAGGTGGAATTACGCACAAGAGATTTCATCATTTCAACAATTCAAGTTAACATAGGCGTAGGAAATAAACCCTAGCAACTTGAACGTCCTCTACTCAAACGTCTCTTTGCTTCATCTCACGCACTCCCTGACACTCATCAAAGTAAAGATTTGTGTCAAACTCAAACAATTCAATAGCTTTGTTTATTCCTTTTTGCCTTATTTTACACCGTTTATATCATATATTATATAATCTTTGAAAGAATAAATGACAAATACCTAATCTAGAAGTCTATCCATTTCCAAAAATGTTAACAAATAACAGGAGCTTTCTTTTTTCCATGAAACCCAATAAATAATGATTTTTCCATTTTTTAAATCATCCATGGAGAAACAGATAAAGATAACATAATTAAGCATAGACAACCATTGAAAAGAAATCATCGGAAGCAGATAAGAATCGGTAGTTGCTAATCAGTATCATATTCAATATCACAATTACACTCTAACATAGAAAATCCAATCCTCATATTTAAAGCTTGTACCTTTATTAAACAAGAACACAAAAATCAATCTGAAACATACAAAAACATATGTAGGAAATCAAAATAAACATATAGACACATCAAATGGATCTAGATTTGAGATGTGCAATAAGGAAAACCTTCAGAGGAGGAGTGCAGCCATGAGGGTGCAAAAAAGGGAGATCGCCAAAAACAATAGAAGACGACAAAAATTAAGAGTTATTAGAGGAAGAGGAGGACTCTAAATGCGGGTTGAAGAGTTTGCTTCCTCAACCACCACCATGCCTCAAGCTCAACATCATCTTATCACCTTGCTGCATTCCTTGATCTTTCACTCAAAGATTGAATCTCTTCCATCGAAGTAAAAGTACACACAGAGAAAAGGATTAAAAAAAAGCAAGACCCAAAAAAGATTACAACAAGCACAATCAAAAAATACAACTCTTATCAAGTATTTATATCATATATTATATACTCTTTGAAGAATAAATGACGTATACTTAATCTGGAAGATTATCCATTTCCAACTATGTTGGCAAATAACATGAGCAATACAAATAACATGGCAAAAAATAAACTCATGTCATTTTCTACATAAATAAATATGTAACATTAATGTAGTCCATTTAATAAAAACAAATTAATGCAGTCCAAAAAATAGATTCGATCCTTTTTATAAACAAAGTCAATTGTATAAATTTCTCAATTCATATTGGATGCAATATATTTGCAAATGAAAAAATAAGCAAAGATAATTTGCAATTGATCTCAATGCAAATGACAATAAGGTAAAAAGAGTTTGACACATTCATTTGGGTATATATTACACATACTTTTGTGTATTTCGGAGCAATTGTATCATGCGTTTTAATTTTACAAAATAAAAATTCATGGTAATTTAATTTTCCTAGACATATTCATAATACTTATTAGTAAATAGAAAAATTTTATATTTTAAATATACATTAGTAAGTAGCTATATAAATAAATATGTAACATTAGTAAATATCCTTAAGTAATCACCGGAACTATAACAACAATTCTAGATGTTGCATATATAAAACTTTATTGCACATTTTTTAATTATGTAGCGACAAATTATTATTACCGTTGCCTTTTAATATTAGTAAAGGCAAAACTTGTAAAAATTGTTGCGTTCAAGGATGTGAATACCGTTTCGTATCGGCCGGTACAAAAATGGAACGATATCAAGGTTAATGATATCGATCATTAGTTCCGGCTGGTACTGGAGTTTTCTCCTGATATAGGCTAGTACCAACTGATATTTAAAACACCAGTCATATACTGATCGGTACCGTAAGTTTTAAAAACTCCACGGACTTTTAATAAAAATGATTTTTTTTAATTTTTAAATTTTTCAAAGAGCTCTCCACCACCGTAGAAACCAACTTAAGAGCTCGAGAGCTTTCCATGTTACACTATAAGTGAAACAGTTCTAAGCTACTCACATATGGTGTTTATATAGAGAAAAAGAGTGTAAATAGGAAAGGTGATTGTATATATATGGTAGTTGAGGTTAATAAAGAGGTTGGTCTAATATGTTTCAATGGTGATAAATACTAAAGAGAAGAAGAGGAGGAGGAGGAGAGAAGATAAAGAGTGATTAAACTATTGAAGTGTATGTACAACTTAATCTAGTGATAGGTTCTAAGCAAAGTATTAATGATTTCAGGGCTCAAAATTTTCATAGTTGAACTAAGGTTAAAAGACATTAATATTAGAATTTTTTAATTTTAAAAATTTCTTTTTAATATTTAATTTTTAAAATATTAATTCTGTTAAAAATTAATAATTAAATACATATGACATGAACATAACACATCAACTAATAAAATGTTGCTTAAACGATGATTTAACTTGTTTCTTAAATTTGAATTGAACAAATTAAACCAGGTCCAAGCTAATAATTTATTATAATTATTTTAAATTATTAACTTAAATAAAGTTTAATTAATTTAAATTGAAATGTAGAGTTAGATTAAATTAACATTTTAGTAACGTTTAATTAATATTACTAAATGACATTTTCTCTTAATGTCATTTTGTGTATCGAATTTGAATGATGATGATGATAATGATGAGGTTCCTCTCAACGATAAGGATTTTAAAAAATTCAGGGACTATTTCATAAATTTAAAAAATTGCCTGAAAAGATACTTGATATTGATTGGTATCAGTACAGTACTGTACCAGAATCTAATTCGGCACCAAGACTGGCACAGTATTTATAACATTGGTTGCGTTATATAATTTTTAGCAACACATTTTAAACTATTACAAGCATACCATTTACTATAGTGGCCTAAATTTTATATTTTTATCATATAAAAATGGATTATATGATTTGCTTTGTTATTACTAAGATAACAAAGCATTTACAAGTATTTCCTACAGTCTTGACTCTTTTTTGAGTTGCACATGTTCAATTCCTTTAGTTTTTTTGTCATAAAGTAAAATATTATTTGCATGTTGATGAAATTACACAGTAAACTAGAATTGGTTCTTAAAATTGATATTTGGAATTATAAAATGACTTAATCGAATAGTAAAAAAATAGTTTTATAATAAAGTTATATTGAAAAGACAATTAAGAGTTAGAAAAAATCACCAAGGATTTTATCTATCTAAAACAAATATATCAAAGGCTATTATCAATGCAAAAAACTTAATGACGAATTATGCAAATCAATATATGTTGATGGCTATATTTCCTTCATAATTATATTCTTTACAATACTCAATCTGTAATGCTTTATCTTTACTATATTTCTAATAGTCAAGCTGATCTAGTTGGACTTTTGAAGAGCTAGATCTGTACTTCAACAATTTTCCCTATCAACAAGTAGTTTTTTAATCTTTATTATTATTATTTTTTTGGTCGACCACGAAGTGTTTTAGGAGGGTCCTAACTATAGGGAGGCACCTTAACCCATCTACACTCAAACTAATTCCCGTTCGAGCCAGGTAAGTCCCTTACGAAAAATAAAGCTTTAATCCCAAGTTTTAAACGGCTACATATATATAAGGAAGACTCGAACCCGCAACTTTAGTTAAGCCAATAGAACCTTTTATCAAATCAACTGCCCTGAGGTTTTTTTAATCTTCATTATTAAGACTCAAGCAGGAGTCTGACGTTGACAAGCGAGGAGGGTATTGTTCAAAATCGAAACGAAGACTTAGTCATGGTCAGCCAAAGATAAGGTCTTGAGACTATTCTTATAGGCCTCTGAAAAAATCTATCCTAATTAAGCCTAAACAATCAAAAGGTGTCTTTTTACTTAACCAATATAATGAATTTGCGGAAATTGAATGAAATACATAATTAAAGATTCGACAATATATCCTTTCAGAGTGCAACTGATATAAAGTGACCTAATATAGGATATGCCTAATAATAATCCATTCCTCACAGTAGCTTTAGTCCCACTACCACTACCACTCCCACATGCATAGCAGATCTTAAATCTTCACCCCCTTATGTTTTTGTTTTTATTTGGTAAGAAAAATGAAAAGCAGTCTCTTCCTATATATGTTGGTGAATTGGAAAGAGCTCACCAGCCAGCTCTTTTTCAAATTTTCATATCTGCAAAAAAAGGTCATCCACATACATACTATACTAATATACTTTTGTATATGCACATACCAATTATGAACCCGAACAAACAATAACATAAAACAAAATTTTAGAGATCTCAACACACAAGTTGTGGCTGAGATCCAGTCTCTCCCCACTTGCACTGCAACACAAAGCACAACAAGCAGCGCGGCTTGTCCCCTTCTCTACCGAATTCCACCGGAAACAACTTCTCCTCCGGTTCTCTTCTTCAGTTCCTTCCGCTCTTACTATACTTACATGCATTCTTTTACGTAATTGCACCCCCGTACACTGCATCCGCTTCATACATCCTTGTAGACTGCACTTCGTAATTGACTTCATTCTTAGCTCTCTCCGGGATTAATGTTAGCTATATCCTCCTTGAGAAGTACGACCCTCAGCGCTAAAAATGAGAACCAAGAGCAGATGGAGAGCTTTAGCCCTCTTGGGAACGAAGAGTTGTCCGACTTCTCCGACAAGAACCTATTGGAAAGCATCGATTTTGACGATCTCTTCGGGGGTATCAATGATGGAGACGTGTTGCCAGATTTGGAAATGGACCCAGAAATTCTTGCTGAATTATCAGTTACTCGAAGAGGGGACGAATCTGAGATGAACACATCCGTGTCCAATGAGAAAGTAGAGGATAATCCAAGAAAAGAAGAGGAAGATAAGTTGTCATCAGGGTCAGGAGTGGATTCGAGTTTGAGCACCAGAGGGGAGGAGATAGTGAGTAAAAGAGATGATTCGTCGTCGATGTCGTTGAATCCAGTTCACAAAGAAGGAGATAAAGGAAGGAAATCATCATCTACGCAAACAAAAAATAATCAAGGGAAGAGAAAGGTGAAGGTACCTTCTTGTTTGTTCTCCAGAGTAATTAGGTTATGTTGAGTACTTAGGTTATTAACCGTTTAAACTTTCCACAAGCAGTTCTATGCTGTCTCCAGCGTAATTAGGTTATGTTGAGTACTAACGTTATAAACTGTTTAAACTTTCCACGAGCAGTTCTAAGCTTAGTGTCAAGTAGTAAGTACTAAGTACAGTAAAACGTGAATGGTTTCATCATTCAATTATGGGATAGGGAGCTTAGGTAAAGTTCATGGGGGCAAAGAGCAAGAGATCACGGGAACCTTATCAAGAAGTAAAGCCGAAGGGTGGTCTCGATTTTCTATTCTATTTACTAGTGAGAGAGAGTGTACGTGCTTTTATGTAATTTCGTTTTTTTGTTTGATTGTTTTTGTTTTGATTCTTGAATTGAGTGTAGGTGGACTGGACGCCAGAGCTGCACAGGAGATTCGTGCAGGCAGTGGAGCAACTAGGGGTGGATAAGGCAGTCCCTTCCAGGATTTTGGAGTTGATGGGAATTGACTGTCTCACTCGCCATAACATTGCTAGCCACCTTCAAGTACTTAACAAATCCTTTCTCCTTCTTCTTCTTGCTACTTGCTGCTTCCATCTTCTAAATAAACAGCCTAATTAGTAAGTGTAATCTGCATTTGGTAAGGTAACCAAATTCTACAGGAGAGAATTCACTTGGAACTTTGTAACACATCTTAAATGGCCTCAAAGTCGACTTATTGCAACCTAATGCTCGTATTAACATGTATATCGTACGTTTTCAATGAGATGATGTATGTAATCTGTGTGATAAGGGGCTTAAGTTTGTAAAAAGAAAAAAAATTAACATCAAAGAAAGTGTTTGTTGTTTAGTTATATATTTTTTCACCAGGTAACAGTAAATCGCAAAATAACTTCAACATGGTTAATTGTGGTTCTACTGTTAGTGTATGTGTTAAGACTTGAGATTTAATGCAGAAATATCGTTCGCACCGTAAACATTTGCTAGCTCGTGAAGCGGAGGCAGCGAGTTGGAGCCAAAGGAGGCAAATGTATGGAGTGCCAGCGGCTATGGGAGTTAGTAGCAAGAGAGACATGAATCCTTGGCATGTACCCACAATAGGCTTCCCGCCGGTGGCTCCATTGCAGCACCCAGCTTGCAGACCCTTGCATGTATGGGGTCATCCATCAATGGACCAATCCCACATACACATCTGGCCTAAACATCTTTCTCATTCACCGCCTCCACCACCACCACCACATGCATGGGCCCCACCTCCACGGGAACCCTCATTCTGGCACCATCATCACCGGGTAATCACCTCTACCTCTACTGCTTATTATTAAAAAAAGAAAAACTGAAAGTCTGACAAGGAAAGAGAGTGACACATATGGAAGGCAAATGCTCTAACTTGGCATATCCCATTTTTGGTGGTTTAGGTTCCCAATGGACTAATGCTACCAGGGCCGGGGCCAGGGGCACATTGCTTTCCACAGCCTTTACCAGCCACGGTAACTAATCGGTCCTTACTCTTTTGGATTCTTTAGTGTTGTTTTTATGTTTGGAGTTTTTAGTACTTGCATGAATTGATTGATCAAAGGTTCTACCACATGTCTACTTATTAGCTATTCATCAGCTACATTATACAGTAATGCATGTGTCATTTACAGAGATTTGCGACACCTCCGGTTCCGGGCATACCATCCCAGGGCATGTACAAAGTAGACCCCTCCGCCCCCGGCATTGGTATCCCGACGACTGGACAACCAGAATCAGGCCACCACCATCAACCTAACTTCGACTGTCATCCTGGACAACCAGAATCAGGCCACCACCATCAACCTAAATTCGACTGTCATCCTGTGAGTTAATTAGTTCCTCTCTACTGGTCTTCCATCAACACTCACTCTTAGTACATATGCATCGCTGCTGGATTTGCATGATATTACTGTCACATGCTACATATGGCAATAGTGAAATGAATAATTATATTTTAATTGATATTTGATGTTACAGTCGAAAGAAAGTATAGATGCAGCTATTGGAGACGTTCTATCGAAGCCATGGCTTCCACTTCCTCTTGGACTAAAACCTCCATCTCTTGATGGCGTCTTGGTGGAACTTCATCGACATGGAGTTTCCAGTCTACCATCCACAACGTGCTCTTGACTTCAAATCCCAAAACCAATTTGACGACATTTCCTGCTTTGGATGTTTAGACATACGTCTAAAGTTGTACTTTTCATCCGTCCTACTTTAGATCTTCTTCTGTTTTTGCTTAGGTTAAAAATCCAGCGTTATTATTACTATGTATTGTTTTACTCTTATGGCAACTTGCTCTTGACAGAGTGTTGTGATATGGCTTTTTATCCTGTTTTTACCTTCTCGCTATCCCGGGTAATTGTAATTGTTTAGAGTGAAAATAAAATTATTAAAAAGAAAACGTTATTCCTATGTTTTCTTTTTATCAGCTTTGTCTTATAGTTGGCACTTTGTCTATATAGAAATTTTAGGTAAAAGATATAAAAATAAATTCATACTCTTACTCTCTTTAAAACAATAAATACATTACTCTAAATTACTTAGCAATACTTTATGGTGGTAGAAATACTAAAAATGAGTCTTTACTAAGTTTCAATTAAAATTTTTTAACATATATAATTCGCTGTTAAAGTTAGGTTAGAGTAAGTTATATAGACTCCACTACCTATTTAACAGCTAAGTATATAACAATTTTTATTAAAAATTTGTAAAATCCAATTCATTTTGTTGACCAAATGAGGTCTTACCCTATAAATTTGATGATAATAAAATATATTGCTATTAGAAAATTTAATTTTGGTGGGATAGTAGCTGTATTATAATAGAGTTGAGTAATATGTGAATGAAGAACAAAGTGAGCAAATGAGTACTCAATTGAATAATTGAACAATTAATTGATGGAGAAAATGAGTAAAGCGGAGCATATTTACAATTTAAGTAAACAACCAAGAACAAAAAGGATTACAAAATGTCAAGACTTAATCAAATCATGATAAATACTTCTTGTAACCTTATTTTAGTTATTTCAATGAATTAGAGACTCAATCATTACATGATCATTTGCATATCGGATATAAAACACAAATCCTTTCATAATCAAGGGAAATTTTGTTTAGATTTGAAAGAAAACTCTTTAAAATGCTCTTTGGGGAACATTTAAAATGATTTTAGATAGAATTTTAGTCAAATAAATATAGATTCATCTTTGAGTGAACTTGAAAATTCTTTGAAAATATATTTTGGTCAGCCACTGAATAGGTATGGCTGATTAATGTATAGTTCCAAACACATTTATCGATCAATATATAGGTTTTGTCAATTAATATATTATTTTTAGAGACAATGGTCGATCAATGTCTAAGTGTGATTAACTAAAATATCAAAAGAAGTGAAAATAAGTATCGTAAGTTTATGTGTCATATTGATCGATACATTAATTGTCCTATATGGCATATTGATCAACCAATGCACCAAATTAATCAATCAATATCACTATACTAGTTGTTATAATATATAATTTTTATTTTCAACAATGTTATTTTGAGTACGAACAAACCTCATATGAGTTGTGAAGGGTAGTTAGATATACTAGAGAGTTGTTAAGAGTCTTAAGAGACTATAAAGTGCATATGTGCATTACATAACACAAATTGAGTCACTGTTTATTTTTGCGAGCAAGGAAAGAACCTTTCAAGTTGTATACTTATTATAGTTGGGAAATTTTATTGTGATGCACTTTGTGAGAGTTACTCTTTATCTTTGACAAGTTTTGAAAAGTGTTATTTTTCACACATGACAAAGTAAGATGATTTTAAGTTTTCCTTTTTCACTCATGATAAAAAAAATGGTGCATTGAGGATTGTTCTTCACCCATTGAAAGAAAAAGATTGTAGATTTCAAAATAAAGCTTAGGGAGTGGAAGTATGCCAAGAGTTGTTTAATCGAACTACTATAAAATAGTTTTATCTCTCTTTCTCTACTCTTTTTTTAATGTATCGTTATGGTTTCTTTATGATTATTATATGTAAACCAATCACAAACATCTGTTAAAAAGAAAGAAATTTATTATTAGTTTACAAATAGGTTAAACATGAACACATAATTTATCCCCCTTTTGTGTGTCATTCAGGGATGATTAATTGGTTTCAAAGTGGGTCTTATTGATTTTTAGCAAAATTTCGGAAAAGATCCTATGGCATAATTTGATTAACTTTATTAACAAGAAAGTCAAAGAACATATAGACCATAATTCTTTGATAGAGGAAATTATCTGTATTGAAAAACTAATATGAAATACTTACTTATAGATAAAGAGATTGATGATTGGGAAGTTGTAGAGAATGAACCTTATCCTAATGAAATCCCTAATGAGAGATAAAGTAAAAACTAAGGTACCAAGAAATAGAAGTTAGTGGGCTAATAAAGATAGGATACTCATTACATTGAATAACAAGGTCATACATATTTTATTTTGTGTATTGAGTAAGAATACTAAATTCAATAGAGTATGTATGTGAGAAATGACTCAAAAGATATGATATAATATTAAAATAATGCATGAAAGCACTACCTAAATGAAAAAGAGTAGAATGAGCAAATATATGCATCAATTTGAGTTATTATATATGAAACTTAATGAATCAATTTATAACATGTATGCTCACTTCATTTATATCATTATTGCGTTTAAAAGTCTTCAAATGACATAATAATCTTGAATTGGTGAAAAAATTGTGAGGTCTTTATCAAAGGGTTATAAGGAAAAATGGTATCCATATAAGAAGCGAAAGATTGGAGCATCTTGCCATTAGAAGAGTTAGTTACATCACTTTTCACCTATAAGATGAAGATGAATGAATTGAATACGTAGGAAGTGGCTTTAATAAGGAGGCATGTGGCATTTAAAGTCTCTAAGAATGAGAAAATTGATGATAAGGAGACCTTAATTAGGGACAATGATGAGGATGATATAAAGTGCATCACAAAGAGATTTAACAAGTTCTTAAAGAAGAAGAGGAACAAACATGTTGGACCCTGAACTTTTGATGAAAATTAGAAATATTAAAATGAATTTAAATGAGAAAGAAATTGGTGAGAAAATTTATGAATTTACGAAAATTTGATGGAATTAAGAAAAAAAATTATGAGAAAAGAATTTTTTAGTTTTGATGACTTCAATATTTGGTTTATGAAAGTTTAAGCAAATGAATTGATTGAAAAGTTAGTAGAAAATCAAGAAATAAAGAGAAAAGTGTTATAAATGAAATAAGTAAGAAAGTTGACTTTTGGAGATAGAAGTTTGACTTGAGAGTTGACTTTTTTATTTTGGGAAAATTTGAGAATATGAGCTTCAAAAACTTGTAGCTCCTGTCAAGAGCTTTCCGTAGCCATAAAGTTTGCTATTTTTCGATATCGGGAGTGGAAATTATGATCAGTCAAAGTTAAGTATTATTTTGTTTGAAGTTTGACTTTTGGGGTAAAAAGTTGACTTTTTGATTTAGGCAAAATTTGAGAAAATGATCTACATGAAATTTGTAGTGTTTGTTGAGAGTTTTTTGTGGCTATAAAGTATGCAATTTTTTGATGTCGAGATTGAGAGATGATTTTCTGAACATAAGGTTATTTACTTTGTTATTGGAAAATGATCTTAAGGAAAAGTTTGTGTGTATTAGGTTTTGAGGCCACTCGCCGTATGGATTTAGTCGGAAATGGGAAAAAAAAGGCTTTACTAAAAGTTGTAGCTTACATTCCCAGCTTTTTATCGCCTTAAAGTATGTAATTTTTCGATATCGAGGCTAGGAGTTATGATTTTTGCAAAATTCGTTCGGTTCTTTTGCTTTTGATCCGAATCTTGTTCAATTTTTTGCTTATAATTCCTTTGTTCGACATCCGATTGATTTGATTTTCGAAGCGTTGGATTCATAAGATAATTAATTTCATTTTACTGAAGAATTATGATTTTTAGGAGATGAAATGGAAAGAGATTGAATGAACCTAAGAGTGAGGATTGGTTAAAGTGTTTAAGTTGGAAAATTTTCTGAACATGGTTTGGTACTTTGCAAAATTCGGGAGCTGTGGAGCTCCGATTGAGT
>JAOQMR010000009.1:945174-962036 GCA_027563865.1 Erythroxylum pelleterianum | reverse complement strand
CAAATCACACAATAGGCACTACCATATTTCAAATCAATCATCACTATTCATCAATTTCATCTAATACATTCTAATTTCCAAGAAAAATATTCGGGGTCCAACAAAATGTGAGTGGCTAATCTACTATTTTAGACACACTAGTTGACCAATGTGTAGGTGTGGTCAACTAATGTGATGTCTTCATAGACATTGATCGACAAATGGTTTAAGTTTGTTCGATTAGTGTATCAGAAGATGTGAACAATTATATACCATGAGTTTGTATGTTAGATGGATTGATATATTGGTTAACTAGTATGTCTAATGTGCCATTTTGGATGACCAATGTCACTGTTATTAGCTATTGATGGTTAATTTTTATTTATAATGAATTTTTAGGTTTTTTGTAGTATAAACATATCTGATGAGCTGTAGAAAGTTAGTTACGCGTACTAGATATTTATTAAAAGCCTTAATAGGCTAGAGATTACACATGTGTGTTATATAATACATACTGAGTCATTAGTCATTGGTGTGAATAAAAGGAGCTTTGAGTTGTATACATATTGTACATGGATAATTTGATTTAGATACACTTTGTGAGGGCTACTCTTTACCTTAAATAAGATTTGCAAGGGATTATTTTTCATGTATACCAAAGCAAAAAGATTAATAATGTTCCTTTTTCTCTATTGTAAAGAAGATGTTATATGAAGAGTTGTTCTTCACCCATTGAAAGAAGAAGGTGGCAAATTTTTACGCGGAATTTGGATAGTGAACTTAGGCCAATGGTTATTTGGTTGAATCGATATAAATCGAATTTGTCACTCTTTCACTACTTTCTTTTATTTATTATTGTAATTTCTTTGTAATGTCACAAGTGAATCTGTAATAATCATTTATTATATTAGAGAATTTATTAATTAATTTACAAATAAGAAAAAATAAACACAACTTATCCCTTCCCTCATGTACCATTAGAAAATCAATACACTTATTAATATTTTAAAAATTAAACAATATTTTTTATAAATATGTATCCTTCTCTTAAATTTTTTATATTTTAAAAAAGGTATATATAACACAAATTTAAGACATTCTTTAAATTGAATGATGTTATTTATAACTTAATTCTACATATTATATTATATTATATTATCAATGAATGAAATATCATTTCCAATGTCTATGCTATAGTTTGTGATGAGCTATTTAATGAAATTACAATTGCATTGCATCATTAATTTCCTTTTTAATTCTTTAAGTTTGTATTTTTAATTTAATATTGTGACTTTTATTAATTTAATTATTATTAACATACCTTATGTTATTCTCATTACATTGTATTCTTTTATATATATTCAATTTTTATTCCTTTCATATAATCTAACATAACACTAGGCTATTGTTATAAGTATTCTAGAACTTAATTAAAAGATCTCAAAAGTCCAAATTATTAGGATAAATCCTTAAACTCAAGTAATTTTTTTTAAAAAAAAATTTTAGCGAACAAGATTTCTACGGCATATAAATTTGAATATAATTGCCTTTTAATGAGTGATCCAACTTGCTCATGAGATCTTTTAAGACCTTAAAAGTATTTGAGTGCTGCTTTTAGATATTTAATTTTTCACATATTTTTTTTTACTTTTTTATGTATTTAAAAATAATAAAAATAAAAATTATATTTTAATAATTTTATGTTTATTTAATATAATTTTATTTTCATAACTATTTTTATTAAGACTGATCATATTTTATCATTTATAATTTTTATCAAAATTTCTTAATATCCTTATTCTTCCTCGTCGCATGAATATCCTGTACACCATATCCTACCTATGATTCTATCATTTCACTTGACATACTATTTTTTTGTGCTAAAAAGCACAGACACGGTAAAATGGAGTTGTGTCTGCGTATCTGACACAGAATCGGACACATGTCCGTGTCAGATACGCACGTGTCTGTGTCGGACACATGTTTGACACGGACACCGACGAAGAGTGCATGTATATGCTCCATATTTTTTTAGAGGAGCTTATAAAGTATAAAATATATATAAACTATCAAAATATTGAAATTCTCGAAACACATCAATCAATATATATATCATATTATATTATGAATTCTAAATTTTTTTCATATATATATATATATATATATATGTCGTGTCCGTGTCCACTAAATTTTAAAAGTTAGTGTGCCCCGTATCCGTGTCAGTGTCGTATCGCGTGTTCGTGTTCGTGCTTCCGTGTTAATTAAAGTCGTTTTAGGATTGCTTTGTTTCTGCTGTTTTATTTCCAATTGTTCAAATCCGTAGTTACTCTCTACATTTTTATCTAAGTTCCCTATCACCAATCAACACACTGTTGATGGAGGCCCACCACATCACTTGCAGCATACGTTAGAGTTTAACATGGGTCTCTCAAGTCCTTCTTCGCAAGCTCAGCATGTGCCATTGTGTATTTGGCATTGAGAACAAGTTTTGGTGAAACAATTCTTGCTTTCAGCTTGCCATCTTGATATGCCACCAGACGAGGCATCTACAATCATAGAGGCTGGATTCTCAGCAATCAACACCAAAATTCCCATGTACTTATTTCTTCTCCAACATAGATACCCTTTGTACAATTTGGAGTTGCCCACACTAAATTATATTGAAAATAATCTATTTTTTCATACTTATATTTCTTATAACCACATTTAAACAACTTATAAGTATACCAACTAAAAAATTCTCAACCACTCAACCACTTGTTGCAACAACCTTATTATATATTACTTTCTAAAAATTCTTATGTGCAATAATAGAGATTATAGAATCAAAAGACGAATAGAAAAAGAAAGGTATGAGAAATTAGCAAAATTTATAAAATCTTGAATTCTGATGGAAACTATTGGTCCACAATGACATACAAGAGGCTGTAAATTTTGTGTATTTAGTTTTTGTTATATTTCTAATTTAATGAATAAAGTGCTTACTTTAATAAATGATTATGATAAATTTACATAAATCAATCAAAAAATAAAACAATATCAAAAGAGATTAGGAAAAGAGACAAAATTGATTTATAGTAGTTTAAATAAACATTGGCCTATATCTCCTAAATTAACTTAATAATTCATTATTTTCTTTCTTAAATGGATAAAGAGAAACCCCTATATAACATCTTCTTTGTTGAGGTAAAGCGTAATCTTTACAGATGTCTTACTTTGTCATAGATGAAGAGCAACCTTTTAAAAACCTTGTTCAAGGTCAAGAGTAATCTTCACAAAGTATACTTCAAGAAATTTACCAAGTTGTAACAATTACAAAACCATACAACTTAAAGCATTCCTCTTTTACTCGTACTAATGAACAAGGACTCAAAATATGGTACGAAATGCACATATATTCTCTCAAGGCCTTAAAAACTCTATAGTATGCCATACATTCTTTTATAACTGAATTATAGTTTATTTACACCCAAAACCAACTCAAATAGTTGTTAGATACAAAAAAATTTAATGGCTAATTTTTTTGTCATATTTGACTAGACAGTTACATCCTTCGACTAGTTAAACAATCATTAAATAGGGTATCGACTAGTTAGACCCCTAACCAGATATAAAGTCTCCCTTATATCTTTTCAAATAGACCATCAACTATCTGGTTATAACACTTTAGTTAGTTGCTGAATAGTTCTTTGGTCAGTAGTAGTGCTATAACACCCCTTTATACGGAACCTACAACCATCTACACACATAGCAACCAAATTCATATGCATGCATTCAAGGTGTATAATTCTATTTAATGCTATACATATACATATTACAAAACTTCTCAATGCTTAACATTATCATTTAATAGTAGTAATACATCTTTATTTATCATTTACATGATAATCCAAAAGAGAACATACAATTTCCTTTATTACATATACAACCATTCTTTAGTCAAAAGACACATCCAAAGGTACTTTTACTCTTAGCTGTTGGCCTTGGTCCCTGCAGATGTTTCCTATACCTCACTCCTATAACCTAGACCTACATGGATTAACACTCGTGCTAAGCTTGAAAGCTTAGTGGGGAAAACATTTAGGTCTTGTTTGACAAATAACTGATTGCATTAGCTGTTAGCTAATTCTATCATTTGTTAGCCTGATCTGACTAGCGGATTGCATTAGCTATTTGTTAGAGATATTTGATAAAATTAGTTGTTTAATATTAGCTGTTTACGTGTAAAATGACTTATAAGGACATGACTTTAAAAAAATTATAAGAGTATGAATATTATATATCTTAGTATTTTGTTGAATATTCTTATAAAAATTTAAATTTTAGATATTTAATTCTACAAAAATTAAGTTTATAGATTAATTCAAATTTTATGATGTGATATTATATTATAATATTCAACTATGATGTAAAAACTTATAATCATCATTTTAAACAAGATTAAGAATTAATGTTAATGAATAAGAAATTTATTGTATTAAGGTAGCATCTTCGTTATTATATTGAAAATAATTAATTTTTAAAATTAAAGTATAACCATAAAAACTTACAAGTATTATGATAATTTATGTTTATTATTATACAAAGATTAAAATTTCACAACTAACTTCTACTGGATTAGAATGTTATACATATTAACTACGTATTTATAATGATAGAAGTTACCCCATATTTGATAGTTATTCCTACTAAGAAAAATTATGTAAGAAAGAGGCCACAATGCACACTTCAAGAGGATTTCTCAATATATATTTGATTGCAATCGTGACAAATTACAAGCATTTTCTAAAAGCAACATTAAAAAGGTATCATTTTAATTAAGAATAATTCTAAAAAATTAACTCTGTTTACCACGTGGCTACCATATAGGATACGTGATATTTAGTTTTAATAAAATAATATATGTTAAAACTAATTAACCATAAAATTGTTTAGGCTTTTTTTTCGCCTGCTAGTTTTACATTAACTCCGTAATACCCTTCATCTTCTCCAAAACTTCCTCTTTCTTCTATTCTTCTATTGGGCCTTCTTACTTCCTCCACTTTCTTCAATATCACATCTTGTTTGCACAAAATATTGAGATTCTAGCAAAGCAAGTCCAAGTGGTGGGTGGCTGGTCAGAGATTCCATAGGAACAAGCGATGAAGGCGAGCGGTGGGTGGTCAAAGATTGATCGACAGTTGCAGTTGCCTTCGCACTTTGAGCTTGACCCATTCCATTCTACTGACTATTAATTGCCTAAAGAGAAAGGGAAACTAAATAATTTTGAATGTAAGTCACTTCTTTTTTATTTTGAGTAAGTATGAAAATAGACGGATTGAATTTGAGCCACTTACGAACCTTAGTAATCTCAAATGAAAGGAACAGGGGGAAAAAGGAAGAATGAGGAAGAAGAAAAAGAAGACGATGGAAAAGACCGAGAGCAGAGAGTAGAGAGTAAAGAGGGGCAATGCCAACATAAATCAATCAGCTATCTTCAAACGCTCCAGTAAAGGAGCTGGTTAAAAAATAGCTGGTTAGGTTGAATCAGCCAACCCAACTAGCTCCTAACCAAACAAATAAAGAGCTTATTGATATGGGTCAAACAACTAATTTAAGTCAAACAACTGAAAAGCTGTTAACCAAACACGGCCTTAGTTTGGATGACCACTCACTACAGTCATCTACCAAGCACACACATTTAGAAATATTACAACTCACATACCATAACTTCACTTTCATGAACCAATCATTGATATTTAAACCTTATGTAAACAATGATGACATACTTAAGCAAAGTGCATAATGCAGATATGCTTCAACATATTATCCATGTATAGAAAATGTGCATTTATAAGCCAAATATTGATATTCAGCACTAATTGATACAACTTGTTGATACAAATACAAATGTTCATCAATACCAATTATTTATGTTGTCATATTGTATTTCTTATTTATAACCATTTACTTTACATTCTATGTTAGGCCTACACATTTTCGTGGGTGTGGATAACGGGAGCTGTGGATATCTGAAGATATAAAAAACGTGGATACACAAAATGATCAAACTGTGGATATCCGAAGGCATTGAATTGTGGATATTCGAAGGCATCGAACTATGGATAACTGAAGTTATCGAAGTGTGGAGACACTACAGTCTCAAAATGAAGACACCATTGATGTCAAAATTGTAGCAGCTACGTTGTATCCCTATAGGCATACCTATCTATCCATTATCAAGACAAGCCAGACACTATAACATTTCTTTTAAGTATTTGCAAATTTAACAATTCATAAATTAACAAATCATATGATATACATTTCAAGTCATAAAATATGCATTTGCATTCATACAAGCAAGTCATGGCTTACCACTATTAGAGGGATATCAAAATCACATTAGTATAATCATATTATACACATATGAGCAATAAAAATGCAAACAAATCATTTAGGTACATGTAAGTTTTCTTTGGAATCCATTATGCTCAATCTTAATTTTCAATATTCAATCACCTAATTCACCTATGGTTAGTTATATTTCTTTTATTTCTAGGTGTTTGAAAAAGTTTCATACACATTCAAAAAGGTTCGAATAAGATTCCGTAAAAATTAAAAAATAAAACAAACTCAAAATAGTGTAATTTGGGCCAAGCCCACGGCGGTCTAAAAATAAGCAACCAGTTAGAAGCAAATCATATGACAGACTCCAGTCGTTACTTAATATGCATATATAAAAAGTTTGAATTATTTAAGTCTTTAAGGCATTTTTTCCCTATATCTCTAGTTTCTATAGAATAAAAAACAGATTGTTTGTACTTCTAAATCATAAGATATAGACCAAATATTACAAGCTACTCCAAAACAGAGACAACATCAGGTCACCATTTTTTATCTCAATTTCTAATGTCATAAAGCTAGAATTGCATTGGAGTCTCTTCTAGTGTTGGAACCCATAATCGGATGGAACCGGATGTCCAATCCTCTTAGTAAAAACCTTCATATTTACAAATGATTTCACACTCAATTAAAGTTCTCATGATAAGTCGTGAAAGAGTCAGCTTAATCTTGAATAAAATTTATTCAGCTTCGGGCCCAAATCCAAATTCAATTTTGATTGCATTTTGTGTCACTATGATTGTAATCGGGCTTGAATGTAAATATTTAGGTTTGAAGATTCAATTGTAAAGTGTGTTGTATAGGTTTCCTTTAGTATTTGAAGTTCAATTGTAATGTATAAGTTTCCTAAGCTTTCATGGTTGTAAGATTAGAAATGAGAAAAACAAGAATGGTTTGATATATCTTTAGAAATTCAAATGATAGAAATGCTTAAGATTGCGATGTGGCCCTTTGAGCTGGAGATGGGTTGTGTTATTGAGGTGGAAGATAGAAGTGGTTTTATGCAGGTTTGTAGATTGGATGGATAGATTTAGGAATTTGGCTAGATCCATTTTTAGGGGAGGTGCTGTCCAAATTTTCCTAAATTTAGACAGAAACTTCGCTTATATTTTAGACCATGTTAGGATTGGAATTTGAAATTGGAAGATTTCTTGAAGTTCGTAGAGACCGTTAAGACCTTTAAAACGGTATAAAATGAGTCGTATTTCGACTTAGGATGAAAAAGTTATGAGGGTCCGAAGTTGACCGTTTACTATTCATATGGTCATTTTGGTTTTCCTTTTATAACTTTTGCAATTGACCTCCGATTCTATCGATTTTCGAGGCATTAGTTTTCTGACAATATATTAGTATGAAAATGGATTTATAAGATGAATAAGATGGAAAAAAAATTTATAACGGGATTCAAGTTCCAGTTTGGAGTTACGAAGTAAGTAGTTGGGTTCCGGTAACGGGATCCAACATCTAGAGATTTTTATCATCGTGTCTTAGGTTTCATATACAGCTAAAATCACCCAATTTGGAGGTTTGTAGGTCGAGTTATGACTTAAACAATGTGACTGACTCAAACAAACCCTAGACAGAATTCCACTACATGATACTTTCTTGTCATATACAACCAAGTTCATGCAGAGTAACACCAATAATCATCCCAAAAACCATTACATATCCAAATTAATCTTTATAACCATTCAAACATATACACAAATAGGATTTAAACTAAGTGTAGTCCTAAACCTCAAAATTGACAAAGTAGGTCTTCTATTGCCTTTCCTTCCCTTCCTCTTTAGCTTTGCTTGACTCACCAACTAGAAACACCACAAATATACATCTCAATCTCACTTCCAACCTTATCATTTCATTTCTTCATAAGCAAAGTAAGAAGAGATAAAGGTGAAGAGCATGTTAGGTCCCGATTTCGGAACCCAACTCTTAACAAAATACCATCCTGTGTAGTGCGTCATGTTTTCGGACTTACCCAAACCATTCTGATGTGATTATGTGTTTAGGTTATGATAACATGTTTGATGCATTCATGTTTTGAAAATTGTGAATTTGACTATATGATAAGACTTTGAGAAGATTGTGATATATGGCTTTCAATAATATATTTTCTATGACAAGTAAAATGGTTTCAAAGGTTTTGCTTATCTCTTTTTATTATTATAAATTGTTTCCCACGAGCTATCAAGCTCACCCTCCTCTCTGTCCCATCCTCAAGTTATAGCTAGAAGATCAAGTATGCAAGAGCCTAAAGGAATTGTTTCATTTGCTATTTTTTAGTTCTTGTAACTTTTGTAATTTGAGATTTCGGACTATGTTGTATTGTGGCTTGAGAGGCCATTATAGCTTTGTAAAACTCTTGTTTGAGTGTATGGAAATGGGAATGATGAAATTAGTTGTAAGTATTGTATTAAAGAGTGAGGAAGGAAAAAAAATGAGAGTCTTATAATTTCCACAAGAAGATGAACCGATGATGGTCAAGGAGGTTCCGTAGGATTAAGCTCACATTCATGATTCTGAAGTTGGGCTCCGGTATCGATGCCTAACATATTTGGTATTAGAGCAAGAAAACGAAACGATGATTGATTTTCTGAAGAGTTGGGCTTCAGAAACGGTGCCCAACAGAGCAAATCCCTAACTTTTACCTTGATTTCTACCTAAGATTGACTTGATTTCTTACATAAACAATAATGGGATGAAGAAGGTGAAATTAAGAGGACAAAAACCTAAACTTGAAACCCCCAAAATATCGTGTATCTCCCCTTTCCATATGCCCATTCCAAAACTTTCAAGTCTCACACATATGCTTAATTCCTATTAGACACACATGCTTTATTATTATTGGTCACACATGCCTTAACCCAATTGGTCCATGTGTTAACTTTAGAAAAATTGCATATTGGTTCTTCTTCTTCCTTTACTACCCACATTGGCCTGCAATCTTATCAATTAATTTCATTCCCCTATGTCTTAATTTTCTAATGGAATAAATTTCTTGCAATTTGGCTAATTACATTGGGAGTTATACCCTAAAAATTACAGGCTGTTCAAAAAGAAAAACAGTAACCAGAACTCAACTTCAAAATAGAATTCAAAACTCTTAAAAGTAAAATCAGATTTTGGTTCCTTCATGAAAGTTTTAGACTTATGTCTCTAGTTTAATCTCCAATTTGGAGGTCTATAGACCAAGAGATGGCCAAATTACAAATGTCTATTTAGTGGAACCTATCCATTTAGCAAGGTACACATCAAAAATTAAGTAACTTCAGTCTTATCATGTAACAACAATACAAAAATACATCAAATTTAACCAACAATTTCCTTTACATCACATTCACAAACCAAGCAAACATACCAAAAATTTCCCTACATATTTCACGTCTAAGTATATATGTCCATGTCGGAAGTGGACAAATTATCCATTTACTTATGTCTTTTTAAATACTATTATGTCTCTTGTTATACTTAGATGTACTTAATTCGTTATTTTCATTTCTTAATACACCCTAGAAATGCTATAATACTTCTAGGGTATATATTAGAGCCTTACAAGTGCAATCAATAAATACTAAATGGTCTAGTCAATATATTGTGCAAAATAGTTTTTATTCACCAAATAATCTAAACTTAATTTTCGAACCCTCCAAATTCCTTCAAAAATTTAAAATTCTTTTCTTTAGAAAAACTTGATTCAAAATTCTTTTAAAAATTCTCCAAGAGGTTATTTGTTAATCAAGAGATTTTCTTTAAAACCTCCCTAATATCCTGTTGATAGTAATAAATTATATGCAAACAAAGAATATTGCTCTCTTTCTATATTTAAGTTTTCATTTTTTTTGTACTGAATAAAAAATGCTATTTTTGCACTTAGTTAAATTAGTGAACAAAGAATATTGTCCTCTTCTTATATTAAAGTTATTTTATTTTTACTATTTTTAATTTTGGCACTACACGTATTTTTTCCATTGAAATTTAAATGATCTCATATTGGATCTAATTGATTTTGTCTTAGACTTTTCGTAAAATCTGCAACGTAATGTCTTGGTTGAAATCTTTGCCGACAAAGTATTTTAAAGGTTAAAATCATTATTACTGCATTTTACTGAACGGTCTTTGGACCAGAGTGCTTGCTAAACGTTAAGTACATTAATGTTGTCTCCGTCCGGGACATCTTCATTACGTCTTAAAATTTAAGAGCAAAAAAGCACACAGTCGTCACAGGTAACATTGTACTGACACCGAATCGTTTCTCAGCATCTGGGTTAGAGCTTCAAAGTATAAAACAACCATCCCAGTTTGACCTTAACTATGAAACAAGCTGCAGGGATGATCATACAATTCTGGTTTTTGTGCAATTAATTATCTTTTTATTAGATCGTTTATTTGATATCATGGACGTAGCTACATAGGGGTCACAGGTGCAGTGGGTCTCTCAAAATTTTATAAAATTAAATATTATATATATATATATATATATATGAGGATGAAGTTATTTGAAGGTTAGTAGTATATTGTGTCCTTTAAAATTTAAAAAATTAAATATTTGGACCCTTCTATTATAAATTTCTGGCTTCGTCAGGTATACACTTCAATTTGTTTAGGTTTTTTTTTGCAGTTTCTAGTTAAAAAACTAATTTCCAAATAAAAAAGAAGGAAACATCCATCCTTCGAGGTCCTGGCTGTCTACAGTTCAAATGAAAAGGATTTAGGTTGACATCTCAGCGTGGTCCATTTGTTTGCCAAATGGTCCATTAAAGCATTGATAGTGATTGTTGTTATGTTGGATTTTGTTCTTCTCCTAAACTTATTTTAAGTTTAATTTTTCATGTAAATCTTTCACTTATTTAAGTTAAAAAATAAGGTATGAAGCGGGGTAAATCTCTTATTCGATAGGAAATATTAAAGGATACAATGGCTAGTCATAAATAGATTTAAGTCCCTTAAAGGGTGGTCGAGTTGGTGTAATAGAGGAGCATGAGGATAAAAGGTCTCATGTTCAATTCCTCCTACTTACGCTCTCGCAATCGAATCTGTCGTATATTACGTGAATCTGGAGATTTACCTATTGCGTAACCTAAAGGTAGCGGCTGCTGGTTCTTTCGTTTAAAAAAAAGATTTAAACTTGAAAAAATCGTTTTAAAATTTCATTAATTTTATTTTGTAACATTTAACTTTTGTATTTACTTGTTATTAATTTCAGGCATTTATCATAAACCAAATTAAGGTAAATTTTCATTAATTAGCTAAAATTTCACAAGTTTGAGTCGCAAAAAGAGTAAAATAATTGGCATTAAACCAGGATAAAATAGAGAATTAAATATTTTCGTTTTTTAAAAAAATATGTCAATTTCTCCATGCCCTTAAAGTAAGCATCATTTTTATCCATGTTACTCTCAACTAGGTCATAAATCAGTATATCACATGACAACTACAGCTTTCGTCAATTAAAAGAATAGCCTGATATCACATACCCCTGTTGCTTTTCAAAAAACTGTTTAATATTTGAATTTAATCCTAAAGCAATTTTTTGTTTTCAAATTATGAAAATTATGTCTTTTCCTAATACTGTACATTATCAAGCGTTTTAGAACTGCTGCTTAATTTTATTTATTTTGAAAGAAGTGATAAAAAATTTATTTATTGGTAGTAAAGTAAAAACTCATAATTCGAAAGAATAATAAAGACAAAAGAACAAAAGGAAAGCGAGAAAAGTCAAAAGAGCAAAGTTTGAATTAAGGCGTAGAGCATTGAGATTTGAGAGAATATGGGAAGGGCTAAAGACATAATGGAGAGCGTAGTGTCGGGGGGTCGGATGTTTCTTATCTGTTAGATAGAAAGATGCTCAACTAACTCAACTACTCTGCATTGCAAATCATCACAATTGGCGGGGCCTTTGATTCAACTGTAGTTGTCCTACATCCATCCTTGTGTTTTACTCAAGCTTGTTATGTTTAAGGGTAAATGAATTGTTTCCGTTTAGTTTTAAAATGTTAGTGAATGTATAAAATTAATTAAGTTGACCTCACGTAATAGTTTAATATGATATTAGAGCCTTTGAGACCAAGCAGTCGTGAGTTTAAATCTTACCACTCGCTTATTATTCAGCACAAGGTAGAGTGAGTCTGTGCAAGTTTCAAGCCCCAAAAAATTTTACTTGAGGGGGTGTGTCAGTGTTTTAAAAATCGGATCAAACCGGTCTGTCGGACCGGAGAACCGGAGCATGAAACAGTCCGGTTTAGCTCGTATTTTTTGTGAGTGATTGATCCGTTTATTTTGCGGTCGGACCGGTAAAAATCGTTAAACCGGTGAAAGAAAGAACCGACCGATCTATTTAAAATGCCTTGATTTTGATGATTTCAACTTGAATGAATATTATAATTAGTGATCTTTTCTTAATTTTTTGATGAAATATGAATAGCGAACTTTGTTATCTTATTTTGTGTTGTGTTTGGCGAATTTTTTTTTAAAATTGTATATTTTGAAGTTTAAAGGTTTAAGTTTACAATTATATAAATTAATAATTAAATAATATGTTTAAAAATTATCTTTTATATATAATATATAAAATAAAAATTTATATATTTATTAATCAACCACGGTCTAATTTTTAAAACATTGGGGTGTGTTACTAAATATATAGCTTAAACTATTAGAGTGAAAAATCACTCAACACAACGGAGAATGAAATGTTACTTTTGACTTCTTTTAGAAAATAGAACACATGCAGCATGCACTATATGTCATTATTTTTCTGCCCCACCGTTAGCCCTTTCCTCAATTCACGCATAATTATTCAGACCATCTTCTATATTAGCCACCCTATCACACAATGCATGCAGAAGCAAATTTTCACATCTTTTCCTTTCCAAATGGCTTCCTTCATTTTCTTCTTCCTTCATCTTCTGTCCATAGCCTCCCAAATCCATGCTAGAGACAGTGTGTTCTTTAGCAAGTTCACTCATTTCAACACTCACAAGAAAGTTGAGTCCCAAGTCCCACAATTACAAGTACCTGCGTCAAGTCCTACACTAGCACCAGCTCCTGCCCTGGTCTCCAAGCTCAGTACTCAATCTGGGTACGGCCCTTTTGGTCCTGGTTCTGGCCTCGTAGTGCCAAAGAAGTCCACCACCACCGCCGGTGATGAAAATGACGAGTTTTTGGATGGAGAGCATGACAGTGAATCCTTTAACAATAATAGCTTCACCACCACTAACTACAACAACAACGAATTATACGAGAATCAAGAGAAGAAAGGGATGAGTGACACCAGGTACTTGGAGAATGGCAAGTACTACTATGATGTGAAGAATAAGAAGGACTATCCTGGGATGGAAAGTATGCAGAGCCAAGTTAATGGCTACTCTCACGACCAAAATAACAATGGCTACCGTCTTGCTTCTTCTCAGTATGAGACAGGGAGTCAAAGCTCCAACGATGGCTTCACCGACAATTACAATACCAATGTGTATGAGAACGGGCAAAAGGACACGAGCTACTATGCTCAAGTGAATGAGAGTACTCAATACCAAGGCAACTACTCTGGATCCAATGAGCACCCTTACGAGTTCAACACCACGGAGGAGTATGAGAAGCAACAGGGTATTGTGGACTTGCCATAAATTAATACAAAGTCGTCATAGTAAAAAAGGAAAAGCAAAAATCAAGTTATTTAGAAAGGATGAAATTAAGCCTAAGTTACGAGGAGTTTTGCAACTCATCTTGTGTGATTTCTCATGTTTAGGTAGTATCAGTTATATTTGCACTTTTCTTTTTCCTGTATGGCAACCCCAAAAGGATTGGAGGAGTTGATAGTTGTAGATTTGGTTGAAATTGGATTGAGATTGTACTTAGGATCTTCGGCCCTTTTTATATTTATCATTTAAGTGTCCCCAACAATTGCTACAAGCAATATATGAATGAAGTGCTCCTTCCACGAAAATGATGAGAACATGTTGAGTTTATTGACAATAACACATGATTCTATACTTGAAAAAAGTTACAGTTGCAAACTGTTTCGAGTTCACTCTAGCTTTTCCTATTTGAAACGAAAAGCGAAAGAGAAAAGATTACGGAGGTCCTCCGTGACTGAAGTGATTTGAACAGATTGCTTTTACTTTTTTATTCTCTGCCTTTTTCTTTTCTGTCTTTGGAATAAAGATAGTATCCATTGATACTTAATTTAGAAAATATCACTTGAAAAGGGAAAAGATTGAGTCAATCTTACATTTTTCAGATAAATAGTTTTAAATCAAGTTTTGACAATTCCATCTTCAAAAATTACATTAATTCTACTAGTTGTTTGTTTTCGTAAGCTGCTTGTTCATGGATGGCTCACATGATTATTATTTATTTCAAGGTTTATGAGTCTAATAATAAATCATTTTCATGCATTTAGTGATCAATTGTTTGACTACTTGTTGCTGTTAATGTATCAAAATTGATAGCAGTAGCTAGTATTTTGAAAATTTTAATTGCTTTATAATCATCAATTTACTGAAATTTTAGATATAAAATACGATATGTAATTATAATTTTACTCTTTTAATTATTGGATGTTATATAACTAACAACCATTTGCAATACTATTAAAAATAATTCGAAGGCTTGCTAATACCCACACGATTCTACTATTACGACTTAGGAGTCTAACAATTACCATTAATAGTAATAGGTTTACAATTTCACCACCTAGTTACTCTTTATCCTTTTTTGGAATATTTGTCTTTAACCCTCTCTCTAAACTAAACTAAGCCAATCTAACTAACTTTCTACCTCTAGTCCCAACTGCTTCAACCTCATTTGCTCCAACCTCATCTACTCTAGCCTCACTTGCCTTACCTTTGCCTTCATGTCCCTCCCTTTATGGAGGTTCAGATCACCTGTCTATCTTTCTCTGTCCAACTCTGTCCAATGTCCATACGGCATCGCTTTCTTAACAAAATTGACGCCCATCTAATTAAAGCTATTGACGCTTGTAGGACCTATCCACAGTCGTCGTTTTTTGGATAATTAGAAGCTTTGGAGATTAACTTAGCCGAATCCTTCCTTTCCTATATATGATTACTAAGTTATTGTCATTATTCTAAGTTTTATAGATTATTTTTCTTAATTTTATATACCATAATAATAATAATAATTATTATTATTATTATTCTTAGTTTTATATATTGTTTTTATTATTAAATATGATTAAGTGATTCTTATTATTATTAATTTTATTTATTAATTTATTAATTATTATTATTATTATTCTTTTTATTATTACTAAGTTATTCTTATTATTATTAATTTTATATATTATTATTATTATTATTATTATTATGATAATTAACTTTATTTATTAATTAGAATTTTAATTAGAATTTTTAAGAAGTTATTATGATTATGATTATGATTATGATTATGATTATGATTATTTATTATTCTTTTTATTATTACTAAGTTATTCTTATTATTCTTAAATTTATATATTATTATTATGATTATAATTATTAACTTTATTTTTTAATTAGAATTTTAATTAGTGTTATAAGTAACTTTTAATAAGTTAATATTATTATTATTTATTCTTTTTATTATTACTAAGTTATTCTTATTATTATTAACTTTATATATTATTATTATTATGATTATTATTATGATAATTAACTTTATTTATTAATTATAATTATAATTAGTGTTATAAGTAACTTTTAATAAGTTATTATTATTATTATTTGAATTTAATATTACAATTTAATCAAATTTATTATTACTATGTCTTATTATTATTATTTTTATTATTATTGTTATATAATTTGTATTTATTATTATTCAAATTTATTGTTATTATTATTATTATTATATTATTATTTTATTATTATTGTTATATGCTTCATGTGCATTATTTTAGAAGATTATATAGATCTACTAGATAGGAGGAGTTTTGTTAAGGGTAACTAGTTTAAATTAATTGAACTAAAAAATGTAACCGGCAATCCTCCTCTTTTTGTCATAAAATTAGCTAACACTGATATTGGTTCTCCTCAACTAAACTAGATTTATATAATTTTAAAAATATTTTATAGAGTTTAGAGAAAGTTTTATTATTCATTCTAATATTTTAAAGAGAAATTAATAAAAAACTTGAACCATTAATTGTGGTTGGTTAGCCTTACAATGATGAATTCATTCTAGTCATGACAAATAAGTTTGGGCTTTTAGCTTGAAAATTTATTTTAAAATTGAGAAAATTAAAACAGATTGGACTTTTAGTTGGCCGCCCATTTTAAGGTGGAATTTACATCACCCTTGAAATTAGTTTTCTTCCGCTCCAAGCCGGACCTGAGCTTGCTTTTGAGTAACAAATCCATCGACGAATCCGTAATCTTTCTTCACATCTAAGCTTGTTCGTCTTCTTACACACAAGCCTCCTCAAGTTTCCTTCTTCAACAGCTGAAATATCTTGGAGCCTCTCTTCGAAAGTTCTTCCTCTTCTCCGCGAAAGTTCTTCCTCTTCT
>JAOQMR010000009.1:881399-899956 GCA_027563865.1 Erythroxylum pelleterianum | reverse complement strand
TGGTGCTTTCACTGGGTTGAGCATGCTTGTGATGTCCTGCGCTACTGGTCCTTTGGTGCACTTTTGTTGTAGTTGTTCCTTTGATTGGATTTCTCTTGGATTGGGCCCCCTGGCCCTTTGTTTTTGTGACTGGAGTATGCCCCTGTGATGATGTATACCATTTTTTTCTACCGATGAATACAATTTTACCATTCATCGAAAAAAGTAAGCAAAGACAAAAACGAACATGAGATACTCCTCACGAATAATTCATTCTATCAAACGAATAGCCTGAGGAAACAGCAGCCGCCATTTTCCCTCCAAATATGGAAGATAAAACAGATACGATGTGGCAGTCTTCATAGGCTAAGATAAGTTGCCACGCATCAACCACGTAAGGTTGACTTGTACTTTACATGAAATTCTTTTTAAATATATTAAGGTGGTCCCGAACTCAAGGCGTCAAAAGGAACCAAGATCTAAGGTGGGCAAAATCGGGTGTGAGTGTATTACGTATGCTCTGGATTCGCGTAATCGTCTCTAAAGGAGAGTGGGTCCCATTAAATGATGACCACTGCCACTGCTGTGTCAATTCAATTCCTGAATTCCAATTTGATTCATTTTTTTAGAAAAGGAAGTGCTGGTAGTAGCAGTAGTGCCATGCTTGTCTGTGAATAAGCTCTGGGGTTAGTTTTTGAGATCTGAACTCGGGCTTTAGTAAATATGAAACTATGAAGAATGTGTTTGGGGGAAGAGCAAGATCTGAGAGGCTCATGAAGAAGCTAAGGAGTGGGGTTTTGTGTTGTAGTGTAAGTGGTTTTGGATGACTTTCTCTTTTTGTTTCAGGGCTTTTGTTTTACAAGAATGAGACTTTCTTCTTCTGGGTTCACTCAGCAGACTCAGGGAGGTATATGCTTCTAGCTTTTGTTTGCTTAGTTTCATTCTTGTATCCACCTATGCGTTCTGTTTTCTGGCTTGTACTATGCCTACGCATTTACTTCTGCTTCTTGCTTTAGTTGTTTGCCAATTTTGGAAGCATTTAACTATCACCTTCATTATTGCTTCTAAAAAGTAACTTACATTAATGGTTAATCTCATCATCCTCAAGTCATACCTTTGATGCTACTGGATGGTAGCTAGTTGTCCTCTTTCTGCACACCACGTTCTAGAGAGGGTTACTTCCATTTCTTCTCTCCTCTGTTGTAATCAATGCCAAGAACATAGGGAGGTGAATTGAATGGAGCAGAGAAATGGCTGCTGTTTTAACCACGATCAACCATTTCCATTTTCTCGTTAGTTTTGTTCGTGCATCTTTTGTCATTTCTAAGATTCGTACTTGTTATTTATAATACTATGGGTTTCATATTACAGAAAGTATGTATCCTTTTATGCTCTCCCAGAAAGTCTACTCAGTTGTTTTAACTTTTGCAGGGGATAAAAAGGTTCTGAATTCTGAGCTATGGCATGCGTGTGCGGGGCCTCTTGTATCATTGCCACCTGTTGGAAGTCGTGTTGTCTACTTTCCTCAGGGTCACAGCGAACAGGTCATTACAACTTCTTTTAACTACTTCTGTGACGATGAACAAATGATGGATTAAGCTATAGAACGTAGAAACTTTGGAATTTTTTTTGCTTCTGTTCTGTCCATGTGCTCTCAAAATCTTGTTATAGATCAAGCAACTGAAACTTTGGTGATATTGAGACGGAGGTCCTCTGTTACACCTTTGAGAATACTTCTTTTATATGTCTAATTGGGTTCACAGGTTTACACTTCTTTTATGCAGGACAATATTTGTTGATTTCCATTATATGTTCCACATACTTTCTGATTTGACATTAAAGTCGTGAATGCATTGTTTTGCATCCTGATAATGTATAGAACAGTTGAAGTTGAGACGATTACAATGCAATAAATATTATTTTGTTTTGCTGTTCTCATTTCAAGAAGCCATAAATTGATTTACAGGTAGCTGCTTCAACCAACAAGGAAATAGATGCTCATACACCTAATTACCCTAACTTACCACCACAACTTATCTGTCAGCTCCATAATGTAACAATGCATGTAATCCTCTTATTCCCTTGATTACTTCTGCTTATAATCATCAGAATCCAGCTGATGCTGCCAACTGCATCATGTGCTGCTCTAGAAAGCTCTGATTTGTTAAAAGTACAGGCAGATGTGGAGACAAATGAAGTTTATGCTCAGATGACTTTGCAACCACTAAGTCTGGTATGCCTCTTATGGACTTCTTACCTGTTAGCTTTCTGCTTCTTCCTGCCCTGATAGATATTTTATGTAGCAAGAGCAAAAAGACATATTCTTGCTGCCAGTGGAATTAGGTTCTCCCAGCAAACCGCCAACAAATTATTTCTGTAAAACGTTGACTACCAGTGATACCAGCACCCATGGAGGATTTTCTGTTCCACGTCGTGCAGCTGAAAAAGCCTTCCCCCCTCTAGTAGGATACTTTTCACATTCACTTTTGTTTTCAGGGTGTTCCGTTATTTCCAAGCCGCTGATTTAGTTTCTTTTACTTGATTCTCTTTTCCTCTTCTCTTTCGTTATGTTTTTTATATGTAGGATTACAGCCATACGCCTCCAGCACAAGAGCTAATTGCAAGGGATCTTCATGAAAATGAATGGAAATTTAGGCATGTTTTTCGAGGTGAGCTTGTCTGATTGTTATGACTCCTATTTTATGTCATTGAAGAATTATGATGTAGTATTTGTTTTCTATCCTGCAATATTTTACATTTTGTCATATTGGCACGAGAGTAACAATGAACTTCAGTATGTTCTATATGCATAGATCTGATTTGAAGTATCTATTCTACCAGTGAATGCAGACTAGTAATTATGACATCATATGTCGCTCATATTGTAGCTTCCAAATTCGTTCGTATTATAAAGTTGAGTTGTCCTGTAAATATCAAAGTGAGTTGAACTTGTGAAATGCAGAAGAATAGGATACTGCGTGGGTAGCACAAGCATCTGCATTTTTGCTAATGTCTGTTCCTCTTGTTGTGTTTCTGTTTGTTAAGTACCAAATTCTAGTGGCTTGTTCAATATCAGAAGTGTTATTTTACACCCAACCCTGTTCATTTTTACTTTGCCCTTCCTTAGCTTTCTCACACAGTAAACACAACCAATTAGGAACTTTTATATATTGAAAATGAAGGTTTTAGACTTGAGATGAGAAAGTGTCTTAGGAAGAGAGGAAGAAAGATACATACACAACCAAAACAGAAGCCCTTGATCACTCTGATAATTTCATTTTTCTCCTTAAAATTCTCTTGTCAATCTCTTGATAGACTGCCAGTTGCAATTCTGGCGCTGTCAAATAAAACTGACTTTATTTTAACACATTGAAATATTTAATTAGATATTTCTATAGTCGAACACAATTTCCTTGCATTGTAAGGACTGAATTCTGGATTCATATATTCACATGTAATTGTATTTGTTTTCTATGTAAATTTTCAGGACAGCCTAAGAGACATCTTTTAACGACAGGATGGAGTGTGTTTGTTAGTGCAAAGAGACTTGTTGCGGGTGATTCAGTCCTTTTCATCTGGTGAGATTCTGTACCATTCTCCATGCAGTTAGTTGTTATTAGATTTTACTTAGCCTTCGACTCATTTTGGTCTTGGGAACAATCTGTCTGATGTATCTTAACTGCCTTCATGAGAGACTAGGATGTGTGATGCAGTAAGGTTAGTTCCTTTATATACATTTGGCGGTCAGCATCAGTAAAACAGAGATTTGGAGTGTTAATATTCTTCACACATCTATTATAGTATTTGTTTTACAATTTTCCTTTTCTGTTAGCACACATTTCTGCTTGTAATACTGTCCTCTTCGTTGGCATGCTCTTTTTTCCTTTCCCACAGTTTGATGTTGCTGAAAGTTGTATGGTATGCTCATGAAACCAATGGATATAATGTGCCACAGGAATGAAAAGAACCAGTTACATTTGGGCATTTGTTGAGCAAATCGTCCACAGGAAGTTATGCCTTCATCAGTTTTATCAAGTGACAGCATGCACATCGGTCTTCTTGCTGCAGCAGCTCATGCAGCTGCAACAAACAGTCGTTTTACAATATTTTATAACCCAAGGTAGAACAGTAGATGCTGATCTCAGTATTCTGGGAAAATACTTGTGTTATTTTGAAAAGGTCATACAGTAATGCTATGTACTGCAGGGCTAGTCCTGCCGAGTTTGTCATCCCCCTGGCAAAGTATGTTAAAGCAGTTTATCATACCCGGGTTTCTGTTGGCATGCGATTCAGAATGCTGTTTGAGATTGAAGAGTCCAGTGTCCGTCGGTGAGCCTTTATTTGATGTGTTACATTTTTTGATGCCAAAAGTTTGTCCTTTTTCATGATTATGCTTAGTTTGAATATCAGTTGTCAGTTGCCTATTAGTATACTAAAATATACTGATAATTTGGCTTTGTCTCACACATCATTAGTCTCGGACTATTCGTACTTGGCTTGAATATTAGTTGCTGAGTTGCCTACTAGTGTGACCAAAATTTACTGATAATTTGGCTTTGTATCACACACGATCTATTCTCAGGTCATTGATTAGTTTTCTGTGAAAATAGTTGCTCCAAAAAATTATGCAGCTTTAGGGTTTAGAAATAAAATATTCTGTCTTGTTTAATATCTGCCGTGCGTTGTTGTTGGTGCTCAGATGTTACTTTTATGATATCAAACATTTCTTCCATTGAATGCATTAACTTATTCAGTAGATGGTGTCGAACATTCCAGGAACATTCTTTTACTAACTGTATGGGTGCTCCATTACAGTATTTCCTACCTCTTCTTTTCTTCTGTTTCTGTCAATCTTACTTCTTTTCTACCATAACTATGAAGGTTTTTGTGATTTCTTCCATGTAAAAGATCTAGGAGCTGAGGATTAGCAACAACTTGAAATTTGTTCTTGAGTCCAGTATGGTAATCTAGGTTGGTGTTTGAGAAGATTATGTTTTAGACTTTACAATGAATATATGGTAAGTATTTTGTATTGCACCAAACATGATCCAATACTCTGAACTTGAAAGGTGTAGCAAGGTATGTAAAGTATATAGAGGGAAAATACTTATATTTGATTTCTTGATGGAAGCAACACTCTTCTTTCCATACAAAATTCTAAGATCAATAACTCAAAATCTATAGTTGATTGAGTAGAACAATTCTTTGTAACTATGATAAAAGTTTAATTTCTTGTATACCTAAAGTAATTCTTAGTGTTAAATGTATGAGAATGGCTAAATCCTATCAAATTTGAAGCATCAGTAAGGAGGTCAGCAATGTTGTTTGCCCTTGGTACCTTTTACCTTTTTAAGCAACTCAGAGGGATTTGCTTGGATGCACCTCGTCAAGTTTAGGTCCTTGTGGAATTCGGTGACATCCCACAAGGGTGGGTGTTAGGAACCTGATCTTAGAATACTTAGAGTTTTGCTATACTATTACAATATACTAACCACTACCGTAGAGAAATGTAGTATTTCTCCCCTAACCAGAGCAGATTTGTTCCTCAGAAGGTGTTAATCCTTCTGTCACTCTTCTTCTCTCAATTTTTTGCCTACCTCTCCCTTCTCTGCCTACCCTTTTATAACCCCCCTCTCTAGGTACATTCTGTTGTGCGTAACTAACTAGCCACATCAGCTGAATAATAAACTCCCTCCTTGGCCCACTGTTCATCTTCTAGAATAATTCTCTCTCCCTCTCCCGAAGATCCTAACATTGCCGCCACCTTGAAGAGCAGCCTTGTCCTCAAGGCTGAAGTGAGGAACCATGGTGCGGCAGTCCAGAGCTGTATCCCCCTCCTCCTCCGTTTCTGCTTCCAATGCGATAATCTCTCCAGTCTCAGTCATGGTTTCATTGTCGTCCAATATTAACAACCTAAGTTGACGTTCCGGACACTGATGGAGGGGATGAAATTTCTCCCCACATCGGAAGCACAACCCCTTAGCCTTGCGATCCATCAGCTCCTGGTACGAAAGGTGTCGCAAGCCTCGATTTTTTTTTGTCTGCCCTCGCCGATCACCTTCCTCGAGTCTGGTCGGCGCTGTGGGATGAGCAACTACACGAGTCGGCGATCTAGGATGAGAACGAAAGTCCGTCGGATTTCGGGTCGGAACCGACCCACCCTCTACTTGACCCGCTCCATAGCCCACCTGATGTGATGAACCCGATTCTGTATAAGAAGGGTGAACCCGATTCTGGACCTTATACCCATTCTCTCCTCGGTGAAGTCAACTCCGATGGCTCATGTTGGAAGATTCGAGACTCCTTTGGTCCCCGTACAACTACTCCTCCACCGCCCTTGCCACTTTCATCATCTGAACCCGATTTGTTGGACTGAAGGTACGCACCCTTCGTCGGATCTCCGTTTGCAACCCACTCATGAAATAGCCCATCAGTTGTGCCTCTGGTAGACGCCGTACCTGAGAAGACACGAACTCGAAGGCTTCAATATAATCGTCGACAGTGTTCGTTTGGTGTAAATCCGAGAGTTCTTCAAATGGATTCTCGAACCTTCTTCCACCATATCTGTCGATTAGGGCTTGTTTCAACTTCCTCCATGTGAGCTCCCCTTCTGTCTCTCGGAGGAGATTGAACTAGTGAATGGTCGATCCCTCCATGCTCAATAACGCCAGTTTGATCTTCACCTCCTCCGAAGTGCCATGAACCTCGAAATAAACTTCTGCCCTAGTGATCCATCCTACCGGATCTGATCCATCGAACATGGGCAAGTCCACCTTGCGGACTGACATCCGATACTCCTCCATAGTGTCAAAGGATTGCTCCATCGGAGTTGGTTGTCGCCTTTCACCAGCGATCGCCGCCCCCCTCCCTGAGACCTCACCACTCCCCTGTCCTTCCTCTGGCCGTTTACCCAGCACTTTGCTCATTTCCAGCAGCAAGTTTCGCTGCATCTCCATCATGGCCATTCGCATGGATGACTGCATCTCTTCTATCCCAGCTTCAAGACTGGCCATACGAGATTCCAAAAGCTCAACTCTGTCCGACATCTTTGGTGGCATCAAGGTATGTTACTCTGACTTCTCCTCCGAAAACTGATCTTCCCCTCTCTTCGTATCCGGCAGGTCGGACCAATGTTAGGAACCTGACCTTAGAATACTTAAGAGTTTTGCTATACTATTACAATATACTAACCACTACTGTAGAGAAATGTAGTATTTCTCCCCTAACCAGAGCAGATTTGCTCCTCAGAAGGTGTTAATCCTTCTGTTACTCTTCTTCTCTCAATTTTCTGCCTACCTCTCCATTCTCTGCCTACCCTTTTATAACCCCCCTCTCTAGGTACATTCTGTTGTGCGTAACTAACTAGCCACATCAGCTGAATAACAAACTCCCTCCTTGGCCCACTGTTCATCTTCTAGAATAATTCTCTCCCCCTCTCCCAAAGATCCTAACAGTGGGTGTTAAATTCCCATGTTGAATAGGAATAATGAAATTGAATTGTTTATAAGTCTATAAAACATGATTACTGATCAACTCTTAACTATCTATTTTTGGGTATATGATTCTATAAAGCCTGAAGTGGGGTTGTTGTGAGGCCAATCTAGACTTGTATTATTATAAATGATATCAGAGTTGACCCCTAAGAGTACAATGTTAGGTCAAAGAACTTAGTGGAAGCTATTGGATCTGTAACACTGGGCAACAATGAGGGCGGGAGTGATGGCTATAGTAGGGACTATGAGCAAAGAGCGGCTTCTGACAGCTTCTACTTTAAGAGTATATAAACCTTCTAGTATTGAACCTTGATGAGACATCAAGGATATCAAAGGTTGAAGGAGGGGAGATAGTGACATCCCACATGTAGCAGGTGTCAAGTTCTCATATTGGATAGGAATGAGGAGATTAGATAGTTTACAAGTCTATAGAACATGATTACTAATCAATTCCTGCTAGATTATTTTCATGCTTGTGATTCTATAAAGTGCAAAATGGAATTGTTAGGTCAATATGGGTTGGTTTGTAACAAATCCTTGAATGGCTGTAGGTTCTTAAAAGAAGTACATTGTGGATTTAATTGTTTAATATCATGCATTGTGATATGCCATAAGAAATACAAAGCATTAGGACAAATGTTCCCATTAAAGTTACCGTCAAGGTCAGACGGAATGTAGAAACTTAGGTTTGGTTTATTTTGTTGTAATGAAATGTTTAATCTATTGTAGGTTGTTTCACTGCTTCTGAATGTTGTTCAGTTTTTCTTGCATTTAACTGTTGATTTGTCAGCTTAAATTCTTTGTTTGAGTTAACGACATAACATGTTTCCTTGTGAACTTTGGTTTCTCATCTCTTCTATCTTCTTCTCTTTTATTTTTCTTGTTTTGCAACTGGTTCTAATTATCTCCTCTAATAGCCTGGTATACTCTGTAGCATACCTATGATGCATATTACTTGATTTTTTTACTCGATGCAAAAGTAGAACTATGTTGTTAGTTGTAGCATATCCTGAGCATTTATCACTTCATATTTGATTCTTTAATCTCCTTTCCATGATCAAATTGGTGTCTTCCTTTTTTAATATACTGTTTTATGACAATCGTACTTAGTTGATAAATTTATTTGTAAATTTTTTATTTATCCAGATACATGGGTACAATTACTGGCATTAGTGATTTAGATCATGTACGGTGGCCTAACTCCCATTGGCGCTCTGTTAAGGTTAGGTGATCTTTCTACTACATGTGTCGAAGGACTACTAATGTGTTTAATTGTTTATTCTCTTGAAGTGATTGATGAAATCTTTTCTCTGTTAATTTAGGTTGGCTGGGATGAATCAACTGCAGAGGAGAGGCAGCCACGGGTGTCCTTGTGGGAATTAACAACATTTCCCATGTATCCATCCCATTTCCCTCTAAGACTTAAGCGGCCATGGCCATCTAGACTGCCATCCTTTCATGGTACGATTGAACTACGCTTGAAGGTCAGAATTGAATTTTTTTGTCCCTATTACAATTTGATACGAGTTCTCTGAATCTGTAATTTCAGGTCAAGATGGTGATTTGAGTATCAATTCTCCACTACTTTGGCTTCAAGGGGGGTTAGGAGATCAGAGAATTCCATCAATGAACTTTCAGGGCTTTGGTGTTACTCCATGGATGCAGTCTAGGTTTGATACCTCTTTCCCAGCACTACAGTCTGACGTCTATCAAGCAATGGCAGCTGCAGCACTTCAGGAGATGCGAAATGTTGAATCTTCTAAAATACCATCTCAAGCTCTTCTGCAATTCCAACAGCCACAAAATGCTTCAAATGGACCCCCTGCTTTGTTTCAAAGACAGATGTTGCAACAGTCCAATCTTCAAAATTCTCTTCTTCAAAACTTCCAAGAAACTCAGGCTCAACAGCTTCGTCAACAGCATGGTGATCAGCAGAAGCAGCAACACCATTCACATCAACAGCAGCGACACCAATCAAATCAGCATCAACAACACCAATCATATCAGCAGCCGCAAGTCCCACAACCTCAACAATTTCAGCAGTTGTCTGCTCAGCACCAGATCTCAAATGTTGTCTCAACTGTTGCTCTTCTTACTTCTGTCCACCAATCCGAGTCTCCTTTGCAACCAGTTCCTTCACAGAGTCAGCAACTGGCTTTTCCAGAACCTGTTCGAAATTCAATGGCCACATCTGATGTGTCCTCGATGCAGAGTGTGATAGGTTCCTTATCTCAAGATGCAACATCCCACTTACTAAACATAAATGGATCCAACTCTGTTATCTCTTCTTACTTGTTACCGAAGCAAGCAACACTTGATCCTCAAATAGCTAAAGAAGATGCTCACTTTGTACTTCCACAAGTGGAACATTTAGGAACAGCAAATTCAAGTGTCTCTGAACTTGCTACAATGTTATCTCCATTTCCTGGAAGAGAGTACACATCGTATCAAGGTGCTGCTGAAGCCCAAAACAACTCTGGAGTTAGCATTGATAACTCTCCTTTCATGCTGCAGCATGGGATATCAAACCTGAGAAATATAGACACTGAAAATGACTCATTATCAATGCCATTTATTGCATCTACTTTCACAAGTGAAGCAGGAGGTGATATTCCTCTTAATTCAGATATGACGACTTCAAGTTGTGTTGATGAATCAGGTTTCTTGCATTCCTCTGAAAATGTGGACCAAGTGAACATGCCAATCAGAACATTTGTGAAGGTATACGTGATCAACATCCTATCCATACATGCTTTTGTAATAATACTTAGTGATTACACGTGTAATGATTCTTCTAATTTACTACCAGGTCATTTATGTGATAGTAGTCTTCAGTATTAAGTTCATGCATATTACATGACAGATCACTAATAGTAGTCCGTATACTTTCCATGTTTTGAAGTTATTATTTGGTTGGTGAAGTAACTATCAAACTAGTGAAACCCAGTTACGTTTCTGCAAATGATGCACTCTCACTCTTTACATCCTTTTTTCTAGTTTTTCAGATTTGTCTATGTTATTTCTCTGGTCATCTGCAGCCACTACTACTTTTTTGAGCTCTATAAAGCCGATGTTTTCATGGTTCACCTTCAATTGATTACTGACCTAAGTTAATATAATTTTGTCAGGTTCACAAATCAGGGTCCTTTGGGCGCTCCCTGGATATTTCCAAGTTTAGCAGCTATCATGCGCAGTGAGCTTGCTCGCATGTTTGGCCTTGAAGGCCAACTAGAGGACCCTCGAAGATCAGGCTGGCAGCTTGTAGTTGTTGACCGGGAGAATGTTCTTCTCCTTGGTGATGACCCTTGGCAGTAAGTGTTCAGATATGTTTTTGAAGCTTTTATTCACTTTATGATAATGTTTAAATCTTTGTTACTTGTATTTAGTGATTTTCTATTTATTTTCTTCCAGTTTTTCCATGAAGAGGAAAAGAAGCAGTTAAAGTACTGTTATTTATGTTTTAAGTTTTCGGGCATTTCAGGGAATTTGTTAATAATGTGTGGTGTATCAAGATACTATCTCCTTTTGAAGTGCAACAAGATGGGGAAAGAAGGCCTCAGTAGTAGGATTGCAGCTCTTGAATAGAAAGATCAAACTAGTAGGATGCAGGATTGCAGCTCGAAGTAACTCCTTGAATATTACAGCAGCAGACGTTCTTATGCTTTTACATCGAGTAAAAAGAACTAATTAGTGCATTACTGAGTTGTATGTACTGTCTGTTGTATCCTTAGACACCACCTTTTTCTTTGAACCCATTTTGTGGTTAAAGAGGTGTCGTGAATCAGATTCTGATAATGGCAGGATATATATATATATATATACACACTGTATATTATTTAATCTGTTCTGTTATGCTTGTGTTTTAACTTATATGCCTAACTCTTCATCATCTGGTGTGATAGGTCTCTGTTGGAACTCTTCGGAGGCTAATATTTGTAAGCCTGATTTGTTGAGTTTACTAACCAATACGCAACGCGGGCAAGTTTCCATGTTTCGTTTCAGGAAGAAAACGACAGTGTGTCTGCTTAAAGACTCGTAACTAAGATTACCCAAGTTTGACTTGACTACCAAACTGGAAAACTCAACACAAGACCATCTGGTGCCCAAACCTTAAGTTCAACACAAGAAGGTTTGGTTCACGTGCGTTTCACCTCACCCTGCCCAACCTTCAGTCCATCTGTGATTGCTATTATTAACTTTACATTTATCCTATTCTATTATATTCTAGGGAATAACATAGTTAGATGCAGCCAGTTATCTTCCTCAACTATAGGAATGGTAGCTATATATTACATCTTTGCCAAATAGATAAGAACACACTAAAACGTGTATGCTTTCAACAAGTTCTGTGGCTGGAGTCTGGAAAGTGATTATTCCGTGGCTGGACAGAAACAGTGATGGAGTCATCAGAATACAGACCATTGCTATTAGGACTTGATTCTCATTCTAGAATTCCCGACTTGTCATCAACTGCAGTAGAAGAATTTTTGGACCAAAGTCCGGTGGCCGCACGGTGGTGGCCAAGACTTTTTGCATGGGAATCAAGACTACTTTGGTTACTATCAGGCTCATCTATAGTTGTTTCAATCTTCAACTACATGCTTAGCTTTGTGACGCTTATGTTTTCTGGGCATTTGGGTGCTGTTGAGCTCGCTGGAGCTTCTATTGCTAGTGTAGGAATTCAAGGTCTTGCTTACGGAATCATGGTAACGAAAAATTTCCGTACTATTCTTAGCATAAATAAATGAAATGAACATGTTAATGTTACAGGCTTTTTAACAAATTTTCTACTTTTCTTTGGAAATCAAAAGCTGGGTATGGCCAGTGCTGTGCAGACAGTGTGTGGACAAGCTTATGGAGCTAAGAAGTACTCAGCAATGGGCATTATTTGCCAGAGGGCAATAGTATTACATCTAGGAGCCGCTATCCTGCTCACTGTCTTATACTGGTTCTCGGGAACAGTGCTTCGAGCTATTGGACAATCGGATGCTATCGCCTACTATGGCCAAATTTTTGCTCGTGGTCTGATACCTCAGCTATATGCATTTGCAATAAGCTGCCCTATGCAGAGGTTTCTTCAGGCACAGAACATCGTGAACCCTTTGGCATATATGTCTGTTGGGGTGTTCCTTCTTCACATTCTGCTCTCCTGGGTTGTTGTTTATGTGTTGAATTATGGGCTTATAGGAGCAGCTCTGACACTGAGTTTCTCATGGTGGCTACTTGTCATCTTGAATGGACTTTACATTGTTCTAAGCCCATCCTGCAAAGAAACTTGGACAGGTTTATCCGTCAGTGCATTCAGAGGAATATGGCCTTATTTCAAGCTCACAGTGGCTTCTGCTGTCATGCTCTGGTACATCCGCAAACTTTCTGTGTCTCGCTACGTAATCATAGTTCATTTTTGCATGGAAGGAGTTCTGAAGAAATTCTATGGTGTGTTAAAGAGTAGCAGATATATTTTGAAAACTGAAGTCTGCTAAAGTAATAACGTGCTTTTTTGTACGTGGTACTTACAACGCAGTTTAGAGATATGGTACAATCAAGGCCTTGTGCTCATATCAGGCCTCCTCACCAACCCAACAATCTCACTGGACTCCATTTCCATTTGGTATGACAGGGTATTTGATACCCATCCACAACTGTTTTCTCTTGTTTCTCTTGCATTCACTTGGTACTAACTTTGGAACCAAAACTTGTTCAGTATGAATTACTTGAACTGGGACATGCAATTTATGTTGGGACTAAGTGCAGCTGCCAGGTTAGTAACCCATGTACAAGCCCTTCCTTTTCTTTTCATCTTGAACGTGGTGTCTGCTGATCAATGAAGCCTTTTGTTTGGTGCTGGCTAACTGATTTATCTACAAAATAAACACAGCATTCGAGTGAGTAATGAACTAGGAGCAGGCCATCCAAGAGTAGCAAAATTTTCAGTGGTCGTAGTAAATGCAACTAGCATTCTTATCAGTATAATTTTCTGTGCAATCATTCTGATATTCCGGGTTGAATTGAGCAAACTATTCACAACTGACTCTGAAGTGATAGAAGCAGTGTCTAATTTGACTCCGCTGCTTGCAATCTCTGTCTTCCTCAATGGCATTCAACCCATACTCTCAGGTGATTGACGTAATGAAAAATATATATAATTGGCAAAAAATTGACAGTGGCGTGTATTAAGGTTTCGTAGAGCACCATAATAGCGAGCTTCTTGTTGTACTTTTAAGGTGTCGCAATTGGAAGTGGATGGCAAGCTGTGGTAGCTTATGTTAATCTAGCAACTTACTACATCATAGGACTTCCCATTGGATGTGTCCTTGGCTTCAAAACCAGCTTAGGAGTAGCAGTAAGCTCCTTTATCCCTCTCAAGATCAAGACATTTACGAGCAAACACAGAAAACTTTACTAATAATTTCTGAACTCTTTCCAGGGGATTTGGTGGGGTATGATAATTGGGGTTCTTCTGCAAACAGCAACTTTAATAATTATTACAGCAAGGACTAACTGGGATGCAGAGGTATATGCCTAAGATTTACGTATACATTAAGTTGCTTCTTATTTCTGATGTTATTAGTGACTGTCGTCAAAAACTTTCGTAGGTTGAGAGAGCGATCCAACGTTTGAAGACATCTGCAAATGAAGAGACCTTGGACTTGGTAGTCAGTGTGACTCGGGTTTAGGTTTTTCATTTCCTAGTTGTAACAGCTACCAAAGTAATCACAAGTGTTCCGTTATTGGCAATGACGACGATGTATCAGCTTGCGATTGAAGATTAACCTGTTACGGAAAATATTCAATGAATGAAGAAAGTATTAGAAAACCACGTCGAGTAGTACAAGCGGAAGAAGGAAGACGATGAAGCAAACGACGCCGATGGCGCTGAAGCTAACTGTCTTACCAAATAATGTAGGATTATAACGTGCCAACATCGTAAAGGGATAAGCATCGTTAAATAGCTGCTGTAACTAAACATGTACGTACGAGAAGTTCTGAAGTGAGAAAACCTATCATACTTTCTCGATTGTCCTTTCTTCTTCGTACTTGAACTTGTTGTTTGTTTACGGAAAACTCGAGAAACATTTGGTATCAGAGCGGACGTTCCTCGGCGGTAATGGCTGAAAGCACGAGAAGAGCTGAAGTTTGACGCCTAGAAGAGGGTCTAAAGGACTTGTCGAAAGCACAAATAGTAAGACACGAAAAAGAGATTAGCGATATCATGACAATGTTCCAGCAAATTATGCAGAAGGTAAATAGGAATTCTTTGGAAGTAACGTCACGAAATAACGGAGAAACTGAGACTCACACCATTCCGACGAGGTTCAACAAGTTGGATTTCCCGACATTTAATGGCGGAGAGGTGAGAAGTTGGATTTACAATTGCCAACAATTCTTCGCAATAGACCGTTCCCCTGACGATCTGAAGGTTAGGGTGGCATCACTCCACATGGAGGGTTCAGCACTGGAATGGTACCAACGCATGGCTCGGAACAAACGTGACAGAGGGATGTTATAAGGTGGGAAGAGTGAGTTTATAACCTCACTTTGACGATAAAATTTTCGAAGCTCCAATCGATGATTTGAAGAACCACTACAAGAAAATTGTAAAGTGGCGACAGAAAATTACCGACGGAATTATTATTGTTTGAAAGTAGCGACGACAAACTCAATTCCGTCGGTATTTACGCATAATATAGCGACGGTCCAGATGTCCGTTGCCATATTTTGAGTGAAAATTTTTAGGCAAAATAGAGCGACGGAATATTACCGACGTAACATTAACCATTGGTATACTACTACGGAATTATATTATCGGTCGGTACAATTGTCGTGGAGAAGGAAATATTTGGTGACGGAAACATAAGTCCGTCGGCACATGTGTCTTGAAAATTTGAAATTGGCGATAGAAAGAAAGCCGTCGGCGAGTAAGGTAGGAATTGAAACTTTACCGACGGATATTAAGGACGAAAGGTGACCGTCGGTAAAATTTTAATCAGTCCGTCGTCGTACCTCTGCTCGTTATTCACTTAAACAAAACGATGTTGTTTTGTTTAGGTTAAAACGCATCCGCAACCTCCTTCTTCCTCATTTCCCCGTTGCTCCTCTCCCTGCTGTCTTCTCTTCTTCCCCAACTCCCCGTCGATTTTTCTCCTCCGGTGCGAAGTCCTGTCCCGTTCGTGCTGCTTCCGGTCACATCGTCCTGCTTCCGGTCGTCTTCTCCGAGCAAGGCATCATTTTCGTTGAGGTACCACTATAGATCATGGGTGTTGTTGAATTAATTAGTTTTTGTCTTAGATTTTTTGCTATGTTTTGGTGTTTTGCGAATGGATAACCACGTTATATATCGAAATGTATGTGATATAAGGGGAAAAACGTGAATTTGGTTGGTATAATGGGATGATTATTTGATGAACATAAGGTGTTTGATAAAATGCTTATATATATCTTGTACACTTGCATGCTTTCAATTACACATCTTTGGATTGAATTTAACTTAAATTTTAATTAATTTGAGGCAAATGGGTCCAAACCTAGTACCATCTCTAACTTCTCTACTTAGGTTTTCCATGTTGGTGTTAAAGAATTTAGAATTTGGTGGAATGCATTAAAGGGCATGTTTTGTTGTTTTTTTTTTCCCCATTCAATGGAGAATATTATCCATCACTATTGACAAGACATGATAGATCACTATTGATCCAACCTATTAAACTTCATCTTTTTTAGGTTTTTATAGAATTTGTTTATATTAAAAGTTGTGATTAATATTGATTTTTCATATCTCTTTTAATCATCAACTTGGACAAAAATTGATTATTTACTAATTCAGTAATTTTGTTTACAATAATCTTTTTAATATAACATTATGATATAATTAATAAAATACATATTATTTATGAATATTTAAACCCACCCAATTTTTATATTGGTTTATAGAAAAATACAAAAGATACCGAACACGACATTATAGTAAAGTAAGATACCGAACACGACATTATAGTAAAGTTATGTTCCCTCCTAACTTAATAAAATGTTAAATAATGACTCAAAATACAATAATTTAAACAAACTTTAGTAATGCTTAATAATTAAATGTTTTTTATTACATAAACAATTTTCCTTGTGATTTCGAAATTTTATATTGAAACAACAAAGTAATGATTAAGTAGTTGTGACTTGTGTTTAATGCATTGGACATTTTTCCAAAATGATACTTATGTTTCTTCTCTTACATCATACATAATTGACAAGTTTGAAATACCCTTTCCTATTTCCTTGCCAAATAACACGTCAATTGTATACTTTTTGGTGTTTAGCATATTCATTGCATATTTTAATGCCACTCTTTAGTGATTTTAGGAACAAATGAACCAAATCAACTCTATAATCAACAAATTATATGACAATTCATCGAACTTAAAAAAATATTTCTTCATAGAAATAGTTTGTACCAAATCCTTCAATTCTCCAACTATCCCCAAAAATGTTGGATCTACAAACTTTATTTTAGATCCAAAATATACTCCCCCTAACTTGGAACCTCATTAGTCAATATGTTTGCCATGTAGAACTAATGCCAAAATATGTTTCCTAACACAACTGTATCTCTACAATTTACACTTTCATACCTGGAGGGGTTCCATCAAGAGGAAATATTTGTTTGCATTTATAGATCCATTTCAATTCCACCTATTAAACTTCATGTTTTTTAGGTTTTTATAGAACTTGTTTTATATTAAAAGTTGTGATTAATATTGATTTTTCATACCTCTTTTAACTTCCAAATTGGACAAAAATTGATTATTTACTAATTCAGTAATTTTGTTGACAATAATCTTTTTCATGCTTTAATTATGCTATAATTAATAAAATATGTATTATTTATGAATATTTAAACCCACCCAATTTTTATATTCATTTATAAAAAAATACATAAGATTAGGAAAACGACATTATAGTAAAGTTATGTTCCCTCCTAACTTAATAAAATGTTAAATAATGACTCAAAATATAATAATTTAAGCAAACTTTAGTAATGCTTAATAATTAAATGTATCTTTTTAATCACGTAAACAATGTTCCTTGTGATTTCGAAATTTTAGATTGAAACAACAAAGTAATGATTAAGTAGTTGTGACTTGTAATCTTTGCATTGGATATTTTTCCAAAATGATACTTATGTTTCTTCTCTTACATCATACATAACAGACAAGTTTGAAATACCATTTCCTATTTCCTTGCCAAATAACACGCCAATTGTATACTTTAGGTGTTTAGCATATTCATTGCATATTTTAATGCCACAATCTTTTTCATATGACACAATCTTGAAGCTTTTGCCCTTGACTTCCATATATCGAGGCCTATTATTTTTTTGAAGTTACTACGTCTTTGTTTTGACTCTAGTATAATCTTCTCATATCTCATTTCAAAATCCTTTGTTGAAGTTATTATACATAATAATATTTGATGGTCTATACTACATGTTGCTCTAAGCTTCTTGTATTCTCGAAGAAGACATGTATGCCAATAGAGGCCAGAGCGATGACACGACTTATAAAGGATTAGGTAGATTGGTTCTTGTGGAAAATTCTCCAATTCCTCATACCTCGTTTGGACAATCACGTATGCATTCATCTCCAGCTTTGGTTTGTTTAACAGTTTTCTAATGTCACGAAATCAAAAGTCCTTAAATGATTTTGGTTTAGGTAAATCTGTTCCCTCTGCTAATAGTTCATTTGAAGAATTCGTCTTCCATAACAAGAGCGGTGACTCATTCACTGTTTCCTCCAGAAGTATGGATATAGCCGAAACGCTATTGAAAGAAGGTGTTCAAAAGCCTACACCTAGTGGAAGAAGTCCGACTGTTTCCATTGGTTCGTTTGAACATGCTAGGACCCTTTTAGGGAATCCAGATACCAGGGACTCATTTACTTTTACTGACTCCCATGTCACATGGAATCAAACAAAATAATTATATCATGCAATACATTATTAGACTAAGCTTAAAAGTTGATTTCTTGTTGTATCCGTATGAATTTGTTAAACAATGCATAATTATATGATTGTTGAAGTTGATTTGTTGTTGTTTAC
>JAOQMR010000009.1:856266-875280 GCA_027563865.1 Erythroxylum pelleterianum | reverse complement strand
ACTCATTTAATTTATTCCAATTAACTTCATTAATGTCATCTTACTAGCATAATCTTACTTAATTAATGCTAACCTAATTTAATCAATTAGGCTAAGCATGATTTATCATTAAAATTTTTGGGGCTAACAATTTTATTTCCTAGGATAAATATTTTAAGGTCAAATTGTTAATCGGAAGAAGTTAGTTGGCAGTATTAAAAGGTACCATTTTATCAGATAGGGTGAATTAGTTGGTACCTTTTCCAAGTATAGGGTGTTATGTGTTAGTTCGTCACCATAAAGTTGCATTTAATATGATTTGTTTTGTGAACTCTCTAAGTGACTTACATCATGACTTTCATTTACAAGTATTAGCAGAAATGAATCATTCCATATAGGTATAATTACGGTTATCTTTATCATATAAAACAAAATGGTTATTGTTTTAAATTTATTATTATGATTTTAACCAGTTGTTATATGCTATCTAACTTTATATTTTACAAGAATAGGAATACGTAGCAAAAAATAAAGGGGCCTAAGTAACTTTTGATCATTAATTTATAAAATTTGAAGTAAAAAGGATCTAGATAGAAAGAGAACCATATATGTTATTGTAAATCATAATCTAATGGTAAACATTGAGTAGATTGGGGCGAGAGTGGCCAGAGTACTAGATCAACTATAGTGTCTAGCAAGAGGGGCAAGAGTAATCTATAATGGCGAGCGGTAAAAGGTGAGAGGTAACGATCTTTAGTGAGAGTGGTGAGAGGCAACTTAAGTGTCGAAGTGATTTGAGGTTGCTCTAAACAATATATTAGCTTAACTAAGTTATTTGAGAGGTAACTTGAGGCCTTCAACTTCCATTTAATTTTATCTTGTCTTCCTAAGTTGAATTTGGATATAATTGAACTATATTTGAAGATGAATCATAATTTGAGCAATTTTCTAAGATGCCTAGGCAACAGGCTACATCAACATCCAATTTTATAGTGCTTTTGAAGGCCTCTTGTTTAATAATATGGTAGATAGTCCAAGGGTCATATTAGAAGTTGAAGGAGTCCCCATTACCAACCTGATATTCACACTTCACTTTTAAATTGTCCCTAGTTTTACAAATGATTTTCATCAAGGCTAAGCCATTTCCATGGATTTCAAAATTCCATATAGATTTACCTTTTATGTAATAAGCATTAGCCACCTAACCGGTAAAGATTGTTTGTCTTGAATTAATTTCCAAACACTTTTAGTAAGAAGGGTCTAGTTCATTAGATTAGAAGTTATAATGCCTGATGCTCCTTACTTTTGAGGCTAACAAATTTCAGACTACTTCACCCAACTCCTCTCATATTCTAGTTTATGACCAGACTATAGGAAGTTTTTGAGAATTCTATCTTTTTATTGATGATTTTAGGAAAAACCATGTGGGATCCCCAATAAATAGCAATGGAGGATATGATTGCCTTAATTAACTGAATTCTATCTACAATGGAGAGTTCTTTATGACTCCAACTATTGATTTTACTAATGATTTGTCTATCAAAGGTTTATAGTCTCCCTAGGTAGGATTAGCTAAAGAGATAGGGAAGACTAGATTGTTAATAGGCAGTTTTTGAACTCTGAAACATAAAATGGAGGCTAATAATGGTTTATTGATGTCTGTACTTTTGGATATAAATAGGTCACTCTTATATTGATTAATGGATAAGCTAAATATTCTGTTAAGCATCTTTAGGGCTATGGTGAGAGATAAAATGAAGCTGTTGTCTTCCCTGAAGGAAAGAAAAAAATCATCATCAAAGTTTAGGATTGTAATTTTTAATTTCTTGCATTTCCCGTGGAAATTGAAACCTAGATTTATTTCAACTACCATGGCTAAAAATCTTTTGAGAACTTCCATTATTATTGAAAATAAATAAGGGAAGAGAGGATCCCCTTGCCTAATTCCTCTTACCCTTAATTGGTTTTTGATAGCGTACCATTAACTAGAATATTGAATTACACAATGCTTACACATTATTGTATCTATGTTGTGAAGAAAATTGGAAATCCCTAAGTATGCAAAATGTTAAATAAAAAGGACCACTTTATCATATCATATGCTTTTTGGAAATTAACTTTCATAGAATAATTTATGTGACCTACCTTCCTTGTATAATGTTTAAGAAGCTTCTATGCAATAGATATGTTATCACTTATAGATCTCCCAGAAATGTAGGCTCGTTGAGCATGATCAATGTGACTTGGTAATATGACCTTTAGTCTTTTAGATAGTACTTTGGAGATGATTTTATAGCTTGTGTTACAATAGGCTATAAGTTGAAAGTTTTAATTTTTTTTGGTTTTTTCCTTCAGTGACTAAAGTGAGAAGGCCGTGTTAATTTTTTCAATAGCTTTCCCTTGTCAAAGAATTCCAAGGCTACTTTTACTACTAGTTCACTGGCGATTCGTCATGTTTTTAGAAAAGAAATTGACACTAAATCCATTTGGACCAAGAGCTTTCTTTGGATGAAGGGATTCAAGAGCTTTATTTATCTCCTAAGTAGTTACAAGTTTAAGGAGTGGCTTGAATTCTTCAGTTGATAATTAAACCTATATGAATTTTTATAACAATCTTAGAGAGGAGTGAGAGCTGGAAGTAGAGTTTAGAAGATTAGAAAAGTTCTCCTATAATACCTTGACAATGTTGGTTTGGGATGTTAAGATAATAATTGATTGGCCAATAGATACAATTTTATTGTTAGCTTGCCTGAAATAATTGCTTTTTGTAATAAGGTTGTATTCTTATCTCCATGTTGCAACCAGTTCACCCTAGATCTTTGTTTCATTACAAAGTGGTGGAATGTCAAAGCCTGAGTGAAATTATGTAGAGCTTGTTTCTTTTGATTTTTAAGATAAATAGAAATTGGTTTATTGTGGATGTTTATTTGAATTTGATCCAAGTCTCTTTTAGCTGTGTTTACTAGAAAATTTCCTATGTTTTGTTTGTGAAATATCTTAATTCCCTCCTTGGTTTTTGAAAGCTTCCTCATGAGAATGAATTCCTTAGTAACGTCAACATGGTAATTGAACCCTTTTTTCTCCACTTCATGAAAACACGTAAGATTAGAAAGAAATTTTTTTGAATTTGAAGGGTTGTTAATTTTCTTTTTGGATATGTTTAGGCAGACAAGAATGAGGGAATGGTCTGAGAGCTTTGTGCAAAATAACTTGAGTGTAAGCAAATTCCTACAATTTACTCCACGTTAGTAAGGCTCTTGTCTGATTTTCTTTTGATGAAATTGCTCTCCTTATGTTTATTACTCTATATGAGGAAGTTCCCACTATAAGGGAGATCGCTCACTTAAATTTCATTAAGGCAATTCTTAAGGTCTTCACATTATGGGCAATTTTTCCCTCTTATTCCTTAGCATACATTATGGCTATAAAGTCACCTAGAAGTAACTAGGGGTCCTTCATTAGGGAAGCAATACTCCTAAATGTAAACCATAGAGTAGTCCTTTGAAAGTAATAGTTGAAAGCATATATAAGGGAAATGTCGATGTTGACCTTAAGCTCCAACAGATGAACCTCTAGGTGCATGATTTGACATGAATTATGGAGTTAACGATTGAAATTTTTGCTTCATTTTAAACTATAAATATTCCTCCATTAAGATATGTTTCATAGTTCTGTATTAACTTCCACTGACTTGGCCAAAAAATCAAAACTTCAAAGTTGTAATGCTTTACTTGAGTTTCCAAATTTCCTAGTAGAATAGGCTTATTATCCTATATGAAGTCCTTTAACAAAAAATTTCTCTTATGGGAATCACTAACATTCTATGTTGAGATGATCATGAGGCCTAGTCTTTAGGTTGGGGCTTTTTCCTTCTACTGAATCTCCTAGTAGTAGGTATGAAGCATGGTTCGTAGATGTTAGCATAAGAAGTTATCATATTGGGAGTGCTACTTGAGAGTTTTTGTCATTTTATGACTACTCATTCAAATCTGTGTTGTTTTTTCAATTATGATCAGCTACTAAATCCTACTTATTATTATTGCCTTCTTCTATTGTTGCTTCTTCATTCAGAGTTTATATATTATCAACATTTTCCAGGTCTTAGGATATCTGGACTTGAATAGTTTTCCTGTGGCCTTCCAAGTTTTCCCAGGTGGTGTGGTTGGAGGCTTCCGTGCATAGGATACTTTAACTACATCTTCCACCAACTCCAAGTTGCTATTCAACTTAGGTATTAGGATCACTTCTAGTAAGTGTTTCATGGAATGAACTATAACCCAAACTCTAGCATAGTTTATTCTACTAGTTTCTGCTGTGGTTTAATTCATACAGATAGCCTAGCCCAAAAAACTTAGTAGATGACTTAAACTAGTTGTTGTCTAATACTCTAGAGTAATGCCATAGCTGCACATCCATATAAGCTTATTAGCTTACTTGATCTCTTTACAGTTTATTGTTGGTTTCAATTTTTTGGTAGTAGTGGTTTGTTATTCACATGCCAAGGGCCAGATTCGAGGACTTTTTTGGCATCTAATTTACTATAGAACTTGAAAAGGAAAATGTCCTAATCATTTACACAGATATCTTTGAATCCTAACGATTTGCATTTGTTCATTTCCCAGGCTTTCATGGCAAGGAAGGATATTCTTCTGTCTAATAAGAATCCTATTAAGGTAGCATTCTAGAGCTCAACATGTACTTTTAGTTTTGTAACATATGGTGAAACAATTTGAGAGTTATCAATGTTCTTTGGGGGACATTAGGAAAGTTTTAACTCTAGATTAGAATCTCCAATATCTTGAGTCTATGATCTCCTTTATTTTCTTGTAGGTTCAAGGTTATTGGCTTCAAATTCAGGGATAAGAATGGGGGTGGGAGATGTAGTAGGTAATGGTGGATAGGTTGCAGGTGTAAGAGAGAGAAATGTAGGAGCCTTAGAGCTTTCCCTATATTCCAGTACCTGCATCTTGGGGGATAGAACAAGAAAGTCCTTAAGAGTAGACTACTCAAGGTTTGTAGCCTTTCCATAAGGTTACATTATGGAGTATTGTGTAAGAAAGTTTCCTAAAGTAGCTTCTAAAAACAATAAATTACATTATAGGGATAGAGATAATTAGAGAACAACCCTTAGAGTTAATCTGGTGGTAAGGATCGAAGATGAGTAGAGGATAAGCAAGAAGAAGAAAAGAAGAGGACTGTAACTAAGAACTAGACGTTATAGACATAGCCCTTAGAGTAACTAAGTCTAGTTGTAAGGATCGAGGATGAGTAGATAATAAGTAGAAGGAAGATAATTAGATGACTGAAGCTGAGAGCATGAAGGAGAGGTGATAAAGGAGACTTAGGTAGCAAGAACAACATGAGGAAAGAAGCTGAAGTAAGTCACAGAGGAAGCCATAATAGTGAGAGGTTGGAGCTTCTCACATTAACCATTTACGTAACCTTTTGCTATAAGACTTGGAACAATTTATGTTAATATTTATCAAGTTTTTTATTTTAACTACCTAAGATATAATGATTTATAAGAAGATTCGAATGATACATTTATTATACATGGTAACATATTTTATAAATAATCCTTCTTTCATTATAACATATTACAACATGTAATTAAGGTGATAAAAGGACAAGTTTTTATATTTGTATTTATTTTTACATCTAAAACTTTTCTTAAAAGTGAAAGGATAGAGAAACAATTATAAAATATAAAGTTCTAATATTTTTTACATATTGAAATCTTTGCCAAGGTTAAGTTAAACTATTTGCTAGCTAGGGAATAAATGATTCTCATTTTTTATTTGATGGCTGTGAAAAATATTTAATACCAAAACTACTTTACACGCTATCTACTAATAGTAAAGTTAAAAGTTGAGCTTCAAATCATCATTTTAAATTTTTTTGAAAAGTTAATCATAAATAAATTAAGTGAATTTTTCAAATCAAATGACTAATCTCATATATACTAAATATGCCTAAAGTATTTAACTATAACTTCATTCCACCACCACAGAAGAATCTCCTTCAAAGTCAAGATAAACTAATATGTTCCTAGTTTATCTTTAAAAAAGAAAATATTCAAGTAAAAAAAACACAAACTTAATTAAATTTTAGGACATATTTAATATAACTACTTTTTGAATAATGATATACAAAATTTTACATGGCACTGACAGCATGTGTCAAGTGCACTGAAAAATTTACCTGACTCTGCACACTAAAAATTTATAGCTGTGGTGAGTCAGAATCATATCTACATGGAATGCTCTGTTAATTCTCATAATGACAATAATTGATGTAAAGGAAATAAAAGGGGGGGGGTTTAAAGTTGATGTAATTGAGAAAACAAAATAAAATTAAACTATGTAAGCAATTTATATAAACAATCAAAAGCAAGAAAAGTGTCAAATATGTGTAAAACCTGTTCTTTGGTTTAATCTTAGCCTACACACATTTTAACATACATCATTGCATTATCATCTTCAAACCTCTTTTCAAACTATTGATCGTTAATTAACAACAAGCTCTGTTAATCTCGGTTTTTTCCTTAGGTCATAGTTAATTAAAACAAGCTCTTTGATTAACCCTAACTATCGGATAACCTAGAATAAGCTCTCTATGTTTAATCAGACAACCGCCTTATGAGTGAGAGAAATAAACCAATCTAAGTAATAATCACATAGGCTCGAATTATTTAAGCTAGGTTACGTCATCTCTAATTATATAATTCCATTAGTTGCGATAAACAAATTCAAACATGACTATTGCGTATTGTATTCAAATTTCTATCAATAGGTTCTCATGAAAAGCAATCTAATAGAGCATCAAGATCATTATTACACAATACTCAATCAATAAACACAAGATAATGTAAATAATCCGAAAAGAGGGAAAGAACACGATACACAAAGATGATATGCTTAAATGAATTCCTTGGTATCGACTTCACCTCCGAACTTGTGTTGGGAAGGTTAGCCCTCCATCTTCTTCATAAATCTCTAAGAAAAGGCCATGAATCGCCTTTAGAGATGTCAAAACTTGAAGAAGAAATGAAGAAAATTGCATCTGTTCAAGTATGCCTTCTGCCTTCACAAAACATTGCTTTTATAGTAAAAAAAATCTAAGTTACAGGTGGGACAAGTGGCAAGTCTATAGGCATGACTTAGTGTGTCACGCCCATAAGTATGAGTCATGGGCGTGACAAAGACTGTCACACGGTGTCACGACCATGACTAATTTTTCATGGCGATAAGACACATCCCAGGGCTATGATCTTGCATATCTTCTTTCCTTTTGGTATTTTCTTGTGTCTTCTTCATTCTAACCCTTCTCCTTCTTGCTCCACGAAGCCGATTGAATGTGAATCTCGAGAAGATAGCTCAATGAGTATGTTTTCAGCTCATTTTAGCTATTATACTTCCAAATTGTTCCTAAACTCAAATATGAACTAAAGTGAGTGTCTTAATCATTTTAAAGCATTAATCACTAAGTGTCAAGGACTAAATGTATCAACAATTAATTAAGTACATTTCAGGCACTACACTATTTTACCAATGGTGCATTCAAATATGAATCCTTTTTAAATGCTACTTAATTAATAAATGATAAACTTGGTTATATCTCCTTTATTATGTTATAAATTATAGATTGTATAAAAAACTAAAATCTTGATTCTTTGTTACATATTCGACTCTACGAGGCAATTCAAGGGAAGGAGTAGAAGTATTAACTCAATTGACATATATATAATTAAAAAGAAATGCATTTCTACTTGAATAAATATTTTATAATCCTAACCCTTCGTACGAGTTAAGTGTTAGAGAGGGCACATCTGTATAACATCGTTTCTAGTGATCTAGAATGTATGAAAATGATCCATAGCATAATGTAGAAGTCAATCGTAGAAGTCCAAAGATTTATGTATACATTTGATTTGTGGTATGAGTCCGAAGATCGTTATTAGCAATTTCACTAATAATGTTATTGAATTTTTGTCTTACATTATAGGTTGACTCACATGCAAATTACATTATTTTTATACCACAATAACTATTCCTTTTTTAGTAAATTACAATGTTAAACGCGCGCACACATCCAATGAACAAATAGTGTAAGGATACCAATAACCCTATCATTATCCAGCGAAAAAGTGGCATTGGAAGCAATTTTGAAGTACTATGCTCTTGCTGTCTTTTGTCGGCAGATATCACGAAAGCGCGGAACGATGTATTGTGAAGCAGGAGCAAAAGCAAAAGCAAGCTACGTATGTATATATCTTTTTCTTTTTCCCTTTTCTCATAATCTTATCATTTCCCTCAGCACATGATCACCAAGCAAGTTGTTAGAAATCTTGGAGCAGAGGCAGTTAAAGTATATCTTATCCACTTATTGTTACCAGATATAGTACTTACATCACTTATTACATGATATTTGGACACAGTTCAAGAAACACTGGAGCATTCCGCTCAGAATACCCTCTTCAGATTTTACAGTATAATTCGCAAGGAATCAACAAGTGCTTCATACATATCTGTCTATAAATATTCTTACTTTCTCTTTAGGTGTACATATATTCGCATTCTCGTTAAGCAACTTCCACGTTCATAATTGTTTTTATACGGAACAAGATCCGATCAATGACTTCAGTTTGTTTTAATTAGCTAACCAAGATGTTAAGTATAAGGAAAGAAGCTGCGATTTCTGAATTTAATTCATCAATTCCCAGTCTTTTGCAGATGTGTATACTGTATGGAACAAAAACAAAGCGGACAGTTCAGAAGGGGGGAAGAACCCTAATCATAGCATAGTGTGCATACTGTAAATACGTACCGAATAAAGCAAGCATCTTTATATAAGCGTTGTGTGTGCTGAGAGAGATCAGAAAAGAGACAGAGAGACGTGATGCTTGTGTTTTTGTAGTAAAATACTTCTGTTATACTACTATATGGAGACGTCAGACATCATATGATATAGTTGACATTATCTGTAGTAGACAGGATACAGTCCATCCATACGATAACTCAATATATATATATATCATATGTAGCAGCATGTCACCGTATATAGTAGCCTGAAATTTCACGAGCTCAGTCGTCGCAGTAGTAGCAGTATGTTGTAACTATATATAGTAGCCTGAAGCTCAATCATCCTAGGGTTTCAGCAACAAGTGAGGTCCTTGGCATGTCTACTTAGCTAGGTACTCTTATTTGATCTAATCAAAGAGGAAGTTAAGCAGCAGGAGCGACATCCGACTTGTCGTCATCGTCATCATCATCGTCCCCATCAGGCTCTTTGAACCCAAATATGCATATTTCAGGCAGCTGGTTCTTGCTGATGATGACATGCATCTCGCCAAAGCCAGGATTTTTGTTTCTAAGAACCACCATTCTCGTTTGGTTCGATGAGACTCGGATTAAACTATTTTTAAAGCAGGAAGAAACTGAAGATACTAATAAATTATGAGTTAGTGCCTTATTTATATAACATAAAAGGTAGTGCCAATTAGCTATCATCATCAGATGGTATTCCAAATCTTAGTACTTTTGATAGCTGCCTTTTTGGTGCTCGGAGATTTTCTGAAGAGAGAAAATGTTCAAAGGCGAAATAGGGAGTGACATGTTCGAGCTGTTCTCCATACACTTCGCAATAGGGGTCCACACTTGAGCTTAGCTCATGGTTTGCGGCTGCGTTCCACAATCCACACGTGGAAGCAACACTCCTCCACACTCTTGAATCGCATTTTCTCGTGCGGGTCTCCTTTGCCCAGTAATGCGCTTTGTATGCTTGGGAGCTTTAAGTTATAGCAGAAGAGAAAGCTGACAAGTGTCGAAGTCTTCTCATCAATTAATCGATACCAACAGATTTTAGCAAATAATTACACTACTAATTATTGGTTTTTGGAGGATTTCCATTGTTAATTAAGAAGTTAAAATTTTCTAAACGAAAGAAAGAAGCAGAAAAATCCTCGTACATTCAGCAACCTTGAGAATAATGAACCTAGAACTCAATCTCCACATAGAAAGGCCTGAAGTTTGACATATTACGAAGATAGGTATCTTCTGGTTTTCTGTTGTGTTTGCAAATCAAGTAACAGTACAATTTTTTTGAAGTTTCCAAGGCCAAAAGAAATGCAATACGTACTGAAGTTTGTCTGACATGGAGAAAGCTTATGACCGGCTTCGTTAACAGTTTATTCAGGATACTCTGATAGAGATTGGACTCCCAGAGAATTTAATCTAGGTTATTATAAAGTGTGATACGACTGTTTCTATACAAGTTGCCTGGCAAGGAACTGTCTCTGAGCCTTTCAGGCCCTCGCGAGGTATCAGGCAAGGAGACCCCCCTCTCGTCCTATCTTTTTGTTCTCTATATGGAAAGACTAAGGCACCTCATTTCTAAAGAGGTGGGATATAGGGGTTGGAAACCGATCATGTTGAGTTGCACGGGACCTCCCATCTCCCACCTATTCTTTGCAGATGACCTTGTGCTCTTTGCAGAAGCAACGGATACGCAGACGCAGGTTATAGCAAGAACTTTGGAGACATTCTGCATAGCTTCCGTTCAAAAAGTTAGTCAAGCCAAAACTTGGAACTTTTTCTCTATAAGAATTTTCATAGGGAAACTACGAGACATCTCAGCCAAGGACTTTAGGTTACCAGTACGAATAATCTAGCCAGGTATTTAGGGGTTCCCTTGATCCACGAGTAGACGACCCGGAATACGTATTAATACATCCTTGATAATGCCTGGAAGAAACTTACCGGCTGGAACGCCAAGTTGTTGTCTCTAGCGGGAAGGGTTACTTTAACCCAGGCAGTCATTTCTTCGTTGCCTATTTTCACGATGCAAACAGTTCGAATCCCGCACCAGTTGTGCAACAACTTGGAAAAAATTATGCGGGACTTTATATGGGGGTCAACCAATGAACGTCGTAAAATGGATCTCGTCAACTGGGAGTCAGTGTGTAAGCCTAAAGCCGTAGGAGGTTTCGGCATCAATCATATTTGGTCTACCAATGATGTGCTACTGGCTAAATTAGGATGGGACTTGCTCAATAAACCCACCACTCTTTGGGTCCAAATTCTTCGTGCTAAATGTAGACTAGATGCTAATCCGATTCCCCTCAGGATCTGCAAGCCATGGGCTTCGGTTATTTAGAAGGGGATCTCGGCATCTTGGCAATTTGTTCAACAGGGACTCAAATGGTCCCTGGGCAATGGGCGACGCATTTTATTTTGGCTGGACACTGGGTGGACGGATGGGGACATCTAATACATGTGGAAACCTCTCAAGTCCCTAATAGTCTTTGTTTCGCTACGGTCATGAACCTCACGAACGACCGAGGCAGTTGGCTTTGACATAAATTTCAACAGTATCTTTCGTCCACTATTTATCTGGAACTTGCAATCTTTTGCCCTATTGTCGAAGCCATAAGGGAAGATAGATTGTTATGGGAACCATCCAACCATGGGGGGGTTCACAGTGGCATCTGCTTATTAATTAATTTAGGGGTTCTCCATGGTCTCCAGTAACAAGCTATGGGAGGTTATCTGGAAATGGGCTAGCCTGCAGAGGATTCGCTCGTTCCTCTGGCTAGTTGCTAAATATAAACTCCTGACGACCCAACAGCGAGTGGCATGACATATGACATTGGATAACAATTGTCAATACTGTGGGCATGAAGAGACAATTGTGCATGTGGTGCGGGACTATCCGAGAGTGACAGCCATCTGGTGTCAGTTTCCTCGTGAAGTGGTAGATACGGGCATTTTCCTGCAAGATGAGGTGACGTGGCTGAAGTCTAACCTCACGAAGCAAGCTCAGGTACAGCAGGTAGTGTGGGCCATTATCTATAAAGTCACTTGCTGGTTCCTATGGAAGTGGCAGAACAGTAGTCTATTTGAGCCTGGATTTGTCTGGCCAGAAGATGATACCAGACTCATTCTAGACTATGTCGACTGGATCGCAAGAGCACGAGTGATGGAAAACCATGTGTTTCCAACATAGGGTATACCAGTGGGCACCTTAGTGGGCTGGACTAAACCTTCGGAGGGTTGGGTTAAAGTCAATTCTGACGGAGCAGTCAAGCAAGGCTCCACAAAGGTATCCACTAGAGGTTTAATTCGAGATTGTCATGGGAACTGGTGTGGGGGGTTTCAGCAAAACCTCGGGAGGGGTTCGCCCTTATCTGCGGAGCTTTGGGGAATGTTCTGCGGACTTATGCTGACCTGGGGTTTGGGGTATCATCGAGTTATAGCCGAAGTGGACTCACTTGAGGTCATTAATACTCTCTCTAACCCACACATAGTGCTAACTGGGGATACTTTTTTGGTGATAGGTATCCAAGAGCTTTTACACCGGACCTGGGAGGTTCCTCTTCAACATGTCTTCTGAGAAGGAAATCAGTGCACCGACAGCTTGGCCAACCTCGCAGTCATACTATGTTCGGGCCTACATATCCTTCAGGAGCCTCCATTAGGCATCCAGGAGCTTCTCCACAGAGATGCGCAAGGAGTGTTGTATTCTAGAGCATTAAGTTAATTTAGTAGTTTCCCTTGTAAACAAAAAAGAAGTTTGGCAGTGATTCTTGATATTATTACTCTTTTAAATGACAAGTCAAAAAATTTATTTTCTCGACTGTCGGGTTTATGTCGTACATGCAAACTTTTCCAAAAATAGGGACTTTCACATACTCATAATTACTCGTATAATTATAAATAAATAAGTATGAAAAAGGTATGCTGGTAATTGATAATTTTTCCCTCTTGCATCAAATAAAAGATTATATAGCTATCTATAGTGATATTGGACAATTCTGAAATTTATTAAGTAAAAGGTTACTAAATACTAAGAATATGACAAATAAAAACTAAAAAAAATGTGTTGAAAATAAACAAGGAAAAAACTAACTTAAGGATACTTAATAATAAAAATGTAACAAAGAAAAGCTTAAAAACATATTGAAATTGAAATTAAGGAAAAACTAATTGGTACATATTTATTATATGAAAACTCACTTTAGAAAAATTTAAACTGCTCAAAAATATATTAATTTGAATTTGGGAACGTGTAATTTTAAATTGTCTTGTAAGTCACTCAAATTAAATAAATTTAATACAAAATTTTAACAATATTCAATATTTCCTAATAAACTTGAATTTTTTATAGCTCCATATATCATTCTTAACTTATGAAAAAGAGCATACCTGTAATACCATAGTTCAATTATTGTAGTGTATAATATGTTGGACATGCATTTTATAGAGCATGCTTTATTTATGGCATGCTAGAGTAATTTAAGCGCTTAAATGTATTATTGAGGTTATAATGATGATCACGGATATACCAGAGATAGTTTTTGACTCAATCAAAAATTTCGCAGAAAATTTTTGAAAATTCTGAAAAGCTACGAAATGATTTCAAACAAGCTTAAAAGCCTCAAAATATGCTTTGAGAATTTAGGTAACACTTTTTAATGAAATCCAGAGGATTTCGATGAATAGTATTTTATATGAATAGTGAATCCGTGTGAATATTATTTCCAGCTGAATAGTAATTTTAGGAACCGAAAACCAAAAATTTGAAAAATACCTGAAATAGGTATTAGAGTCTAATGATATTGAAATGAATTGAAAATAAGCCCGATCAGATGAATTTTGGGAGTTCCGAAAGTTTAGGATTAAAATGTCTTTGGAAAATAATGGGTAATGAGGGTTTTAGACCTATTCAAAAAAATTTAAATATCCAATCAGCAAGTATTGACCAAAATTAGAGTATTTTGTAGTCAATTTGATGATAAGACAGTTGTGGAGTAATTTTAGGATTTAATTTAGTTAGTTGGTGAATGCCTATCAACCCAACATAAATTGTTAGTTTTGGATCTAGGAATTAAGCACATCAACTTACCAAGCCATGCCACAAAATCAGATGGGGGAGACTCAAAGGGAACATGGTGGAACATTTTAGGTCTCAGGTTAGGAATAATACAACATGGGTTATGAGTGGGGATGCGAATCGGATGTCGCAGGGAGTAGCCCCCGTAGTGAGAGAAACCGCCACTAAACTCCCAAGGTTATCTAAAAGACAGGGGGTGGATGGAATCCTGGTGGTGGTCAGACGAGGTCCAGGGGATGGTAAAGGTGAAAAGGAGAGTTTTTAAAGATCTGTTGGCAAATGCAACAGAGGCGGAGCAAATTATAAATAATGTAAGGTATAAACTAGCAAAACAGAAGGCAAAGAAGACTACTGCAGTGGCTAAAGGAGATGCTTATGAGTATATGTACAAGGATTTGGATACGGTCAAAGGATTACAAAGAATTTTCAAGATAGCAAGAGCTAGGGCACGTAAGATGGAGAATTTCAACCAAGTCTGTTGTATATGTGACGAAGCAGGACAGGTACTCACAGATGCCCAAGCCATCAAGCGAAGGTGGAAGAGATACTTTTATGACCTATATAACGAAGACATATTAGCCAAGATAGAGTAAGGGGAACCTCCCGTGTCAGGATAATGTCTATAAGGGTACTCATGGGGGAGGATCACAAGGGGAGAAATTACAAAGGTTTTGAGGGGGATAGGGAGCGGAAGGGCCGTAGGACCGGATGACATCCCTATAAAGGTATGGAAACAAATAGGAGATGTCGGTATTGAGTGGTTAGTTTAGCTCTTTAATGTGATCCTCGAGTTAGCCAAGATGCCGGATGAATGGAGATTGAGTAGGTTGATCCCCTTGTACAAGGACAAAGGAGACATTCAACAATGCCAAAACTATTAAGGTATCAAATTACTAAGTCATACCATGAAATTGTGGGAGAAGGCAATTGAAAAGAGAATCCGAAGAGCTGCTTCTATATCATCCAACCAATTCGGATTTATGCCTGGTAGGTCCACGATAGAATCAATACATCTACTTCGGAGACTAATGTAATGTTATAGGGAACGAAAACGGGATTTGCATATAGTTTTTGTAGATTTGGAGAAGGCGTATGACAGGGTTTCTAGAGAACTCATATGGTGGTGTTTGGAGGCAAAGAGCATCCCTAGGATGTATATTAGAGTGATTAGGATATGCATAAAAGAGCATTGACTAGCATAAGGACGATAGGAGGTAACTCGGAAGCGTTCTCTATTGGTGTTGGACTACACCAAGGCTCGGCTTTAAGTCTTTTTTTATTCACATTAGTGTTAGATGAACTTACCAAACATATTCAAGGAGAGGTACCTTGGTATATATTATTTGCTGACGATATTGTCCTAGTGGATGAGACCAAAGAGGGGGTCAATGCCAAGTTAGAACGTTGGAGAGAAGCGTTAGAATTGAAAGGTTTTAGAATGAGCAGGTCTAAGACGAAATATTTAGAGTGTAACTTTTCGGATAGCCAAATGGTACAAGGGGCATCGGTAGCGATTAGCACTGACATCATACCACAGAAATCGAGTTTTAAATACCTCAGATCTATCATTCAAAGAGATGGTAATATCAATGACGATATATTGCATCGTATTAGATCTGGGTGGATCAAATGGTGGAGTGCATCAGGTGTTTTATGTGATAAAAAGATCCCTGTAAAACTTAAAGGGAAGTTCTATAAAATGGTGATTCAGCTAACCATGTTATATGGGGTAGAGTGTTGGCCTACTAAATGTATACATACGCGACTGTTGTTGGTAGCAGAAATACGTATGCTTAGGTAGATGTGTGACATTACCATAAGAGATAGGGTACGAAATTGGGTAGTGAGAGGCAGACTACAGGTGGCTAGTAATGTAGACAAGTTGAGAGAAAAAAGGCTTAGGTGGTTTAGGAATATGCACAGGATGCCCTCTAATGCTCCGGTACGATGCTGTGAGATAATAAACCTTAGTGGCTACAAGAGGAGGAAAGGAAGGCCTTACAAGACCTGAAGGGAAGTGATCAAGAAAGATATGTCAGAGTTGGCCGTTACTGAGGCAGTTGCTAGAATTAGGAAAGTTTGACGTGATAGGATAAGGGTAAACGACACCCTTTAAAGTCCTCGCCCCTTATACTTACCGCATAGGAAGTCCAACCCAAGGTCCTATATGCCTTTGCGAGTGGGTCGCTCAGTAAAGACTCTTAGCGTGACAAATGACAAAGAGAGCCGATCTTTATAGGGTGTGAGGGTACTAGCAGATCTGGTCAACCATCAGGTATGTCCTTATGTATTGTATTGTAATTCTATTTACTTCAATTTTTTACATGCCAGTTTTTACATATTTATTTTGTAAACGTGCATCACTATTTTTTTGTCACATCTGCATGTGGTTCTACTGAAAACAACCTCTCTACAATGTAGGGGTAAGGCTGCGTACTATCAGACCTCTCCAGACCCCGCTTCACTACAGAACTTCGGACTGGGTGTGATGATGATGAAGATAACGAGTTGGTGAATTAAATGCATTAATGGGAAATTTAATCTTTTTGACCTCATTAAGGGAAATTTGGTATGTTTACATGATATTCGTGGATTCATGAGTCACTAGAGAAGACCAATGAGAAAATGATATATGTGTGATGAGTCATTAGAGACAACTAATATGAAAGTGACATGCGTAAAGCATTAAAGAGTATAAAAAGCAGGAATTAAGACATTAGTTGATTCATTTGGTGAGTAACAGTGAGACAACATCATTGAAGAGCCCAAAAACTAAAAGAAAAGAAGAGAAAAGCAAGGAGAAACATCAGCCATTATTGGAGAAAGGAGGGAAGAGAGAGAAAAAAGAAAAAAAAGAAGAAGAAGAAGAAGAAGAAGAAGAAGAAGAGGGAGCTTCAACTATGAAATGGAGAAGTGTTCTAAAGAGTTTTTTGTGCTTTTCTACCTCCTATCAAGCATCTAATGTGATTCCTTAGCCATCCAAGTGAAGAAGAAGAAGAAAATGAGTTGGTAAGCTTACCAATTTTGTTAAAAATTTTGATTTGTTGGGTTATAGTTGAGATTTGGTTTTGATAATATGAATTGCACCCTTTTAATGTGATATGAAGGTTTTATTGCATTGGAAGTGATTTGGAGAAGAAAAATCAAGAAAACTAATGTGTGAAACCTTGGTCAAACTTGGTCAAAGGTGAGATCTATTGCCTAATGTAACATCCCGTTATCCATATTAAGGATAAAATAGTAAATACGATAGATTATTGAGATATTAGAAAATACAGTTCATGCTCATGCATTACATATCACGTGAATATTGAATTTTCTGCACATGAAAATAATTTTACATGCATTCATGGATAATTTGGAGTATAATTGTTTCTAAATGTCAGTATATTGAAAATTTTGGTTTGTATGTGTTGAAAAATTGATTTGGAGAGTGTATATTTCGATTTAGAATTTTTGGTGAATTTTAGGAAAATTCCTAAATTTTTGGGTAATTTTTGGACTAGAAAAAATGTCAAGTGTCAAGAAAATTGATAAATGGCAGTAGAAATTACTGTCCAATGGCAATGAAAATTTTGATAAATGAATTTAGGATTTATTGACAAGTTTGAAAATTGGGAGACAATTGGAGTAGAAATTGAAATTGATTGGACTAGTTAAATAAAAGAACATATTCTAATGCTTTAGAAATAGGACATGTGGCAAGTGACAAGGCAAGTGTCACTTGCCCAACCATGTCTTAAATTATTATTATTTTAATTGAATGACCCTCGTTTCTGTTGGCTTTCATGATGCTTCTCTCTAAAAAAAGGTATTGATGTTTTGCTTTGGTTCTTCCCTTCATTTTCGTAGCTTTTCTTCTCTTCTTCATGAGTTTTAATTCTTTAATTTTTCATTCACGTTGAACCGAACCCTCTCATCTTTCATGCTACCCTTTCACCTTGATTTCTCTTTCATTCTCACCAAAAACCCAAACCTTCTAACCTCAAGATGATGATGAATGTGGGTTTTGGGTAAAGTTAGGGATTTTTTATTTTCTTGAAGAGTTTGAAGATTTGGTAGCTAAATCAAGTAAGTCATGTTTTAATCATTGTGGGTTTTGTTAAATGAAGCATTTATGATGACAGTTAGAGGTTAAAAATAGGAAATGGTGTTTTATGTATGTGTGTGTCGTGAATGATGAAGAGTATGTAAAATTCTTGCATTTATTGATGAGTAATGAGTTATGGAGATGTTTTAGGGTGGAATGATCATGACAAGGAGTTTTGTATATGCTAGAATGTTAGTGAAGAAATGAACATATATGTCTATTGGTGTTTTGTTTCATATAAATGCTAAATAATGGGTTAAGAGTAGTTTTACGGATTATTGAGGTTGTATATGATGAGTAAGAAACTATGAGTTATGCTACATATGTTTTAAGATGGACTGGTTGTGAAAAGGATGTTTTAATAAGAATTGGAAGTTGATGAGTATAGAAATGTCTTTATGACTTGTTTGTGTTAATGGATGAGTGTAAAAATGAGTTGAAATGGAGTAGAGAATGAGGAGTAAAGGGAGGTGTTAGGGTAAGATTTGGAAACAAAATTGGTAGTTGATCTGGAAAATGTAGTAGCAACGTGATCTTTAAATATGCTTCTGTGTTTTAGCCATAACTTTTTCCCTCATTATCCAAATGAGATGACTCCTAGTTTGTATTAAACTAGAGATGTATGGCTACATTTCTTATGAAGACATCGAATTTAAGTTTTGTCTTTAAGAGTCTCAAATTTGTCATGAAGTTAAGAACTAGGAGTAGTACATTGGTGGATGAATGTATATTTTTGAGTGTATGAGAATGTGTTATATTTTGAGTGTTTATGATCTAGCAGGGAATGTGAATTCTGTATTGATGATGTTGAGTTGAAATTAGGTATATTTGAAGAAGTTATCCATTTGAGATGATGAATCAAATGAGTTGACAATAGGTGAATTTGAGAAGATTACGAGTGAAAGAGACGTTAGAATGGCTTTAGATTCCATTTGAGGGGTCTTGGAGAGTGAAAATTTTCATTAAACTTGAAGGTTATGTTGGAGTTATGTAAATATAGTGCCCTGGAAAGCAAGTGTATTTACATGAAACTTTATCTTCTTCAGTTACATTTT
>JAOQMR010000009.1:844079-856166 GCA_027563865.1 Erythroxylum pelleterianum | reverse complement strand
AATATGGGTTCCGGACAGGAGGTCCGATGATTGTGTACTGGCAATTGTGTTATTGAAGTGCTCATTGAATGTGAATTGGACGAACTAAGTGTATTGAGTGTGATTGTTGAATGGGATTTGAATGTGCGTTACATATGAAAAAAAAAACTTAATTGTTGAATGCCGGACTGCAGTTTGATGACATGAGAAAATGTTTAAATGGGTTTATGTAAATGTAGTGTTGCATTCCATATCATGAATGCATAAAATATAATGACAGTTGTGACCAGAGTTTTCAACGACCAGAGCTTAAAGCTCAACAAGTGAAAAAGAGCCTCGAGCTCAAAAAGGGAGTAGTGCATTCCCAGAGGGCTCTCCTACCCCTGAGATGCGTTTAACGCTTAATGAGCCCTATATGGGACAACAAAGTAATAAATGGAAAGTGGGTCTCATGTGCATATGCATCAAAATAATTGATTTAAATTATTTTGAATGGGAATGTGGAATTATAGTGAATGGGAATGTGAAATTATAGTGAATGGGAATGGGAAATCTTATTGAATGGGATTGGCTTTCTTGGATTGAATGGAAATGACTTCATTGTCTTAAATGGGATTGACTTAATTGAGTTGTATGGGAATGTTAAATTGAGTGAATGAGAGTGTGAAATTACATTGAATGTGATCATGAAATTGAATTGATTGTGATTATGAAGTGTGATAGTGAATTTTGAAATGCGCTATTAAAAGAATGCAAATATGTGTTGTGTGGCTGGGTGAACTATCAATGATGGTCACTCACTGAGTTCGCAAAACTCACCCAAAATTTGCATCTATTTTTCAGGATCAGAAGATTACTCCGTTATGCAACGAGAGTAGGTTTTATGCTTATAAGGAAAAGTTAGAGGTTGGGATCAATTTGTGTCTGCATTAGGATTATCGTATACAGTGTATTTCCCCAACATTAGTTCAGTGTATTGTTGAACGTTTAAGTTTGTAATAAATGATAAAGCATGAGAATCTTTGTAAATGGGATTGTTAAATGCGGATATTGCTACTTATGTTAATTGGTGCCAGTGGCAATAATTATATGTGTTTGTTTTGAATGGGCCCGAATGGCCCAAAGTGGATTGATTTATAATTGTAAACGGGGTTATAAATGAAATGGGGCTCAAATTGAAAGTGGACTTCTGTCCATGTTATTGTTCAAGAAAAAAAATTTATACCGATTTGTGACTGATTGATTGTTCTAGCATGCTATGTTCGCGGGCACAGACTCGGATATCACCGTCGATGTCGGGTTCGGGTTTTGCGAAGGTGGGGTGCTACAGACTGTGAATGTGAATGTGGAGTTTTAACTTTAGACTTTTCTCTTCTCGCTTCCTCTCCATTTCATTTTTGTTAATCTCGTCATTTTGCATAACGAATCAATCTAATTCAAAGTAGAAATAAAGGTAAAAGTTAGTATTTTTTCTTCTCATCTTCATCTTTTCTTGCTTTGCTCATGAAGAGATGAAGTTATAAGGTTGGAATTAGGATTGAAATATGTATTTGTGGTGTTTCTATTTAGTGAATCAAGCAAAGAAAAAGGGGAAAAAGAAGGGATAGTTTTTCTAGTTGGTCAATTTTAAGGTTTAGGTCTACAGTTAGTTGATTTCTATTTGTACATATTTGAATGTGTACAAAGATTGATTTAGACATGGAATGGTTGTTGGAATGGTGTCTTAATGTTACTTTGCATGGAATTGGTTGAATATGATAAGAGTGTAACATTTAGTGGAATTCTGTCTTTGGTTCACTTGAACCAGCCCTTTTGTTTTGGCCATAACTTAGCCTACAAACCTCAAAATTGGGTTTGGAACAGCTTGTGATGTTTGGTATAAATGGCCTGATTTTTAATGCTTTGGAAACTAGAGACATAGGGAAATAAATGATTAGAAGACCTCAAAGCCTAAGTCGAACATTTTGCTATGTGAAAATTATAGAACAAGTAGAGACTGTCGTGTGATTTGCTTCTGGACTAATTTAATTGCCCATTTTAAAACCTACAATGTGCTTATCCCAAGTTGCATCATTTTGAGTTTCTCCACCTTTGATTTTTACTAAATCAAATCCGAACCTTTTTTAAATGTTTATGAAACTTTACACACTTAGAAATAAATGAAATATGACTTACCATATATGAATTCGGTGATTAAACATTGAAATTTAATATTGAACATAATGCATGCTAAAGGAAATTTACGTGTATATAGATTATTTGTATGCATATTTGTCGATTTTTCTTCTCAATTTTTGCGATGATTCCGGCTATGATGGCGGCTAAAATGGGTATGGTTGTGACGAGATCATCGAGAGGAAGAGATTGGTATATAACATTAACCGATTTGAGTCACTAGCAGTAAAGAATGGTTAAAGAGAGGGAATTCGTAAATAGTAGCTTTTGGGGGGGTTAAAATGAAAATATCAGAAAATGGGGAAAAAGAAGAAGTTGTCTCTTATATATATATCATACAGGATGTTATATTCTCCCCTTTTACAAAAAAATTTGTCCTCGAATTTTATAATAAGGTTTATTAAGGAAACAAGTATGGATACATTTCTCTCATCTCTCTTGCATCAATACACATCCAAGGCCAATTGAAGAAACACAAACAAAATTATCCTACGCATGATTTAGAGATGGCTGCAGTAATCTTTTCCTTAAAGATTTGGTGACATTACCTTTATGGTGAGACATGTGAGATTTTTACGGATCACAAGAGTCTAAAGTACATATTTCAGCAGAAAGATCTAAATTTGAGGCAAAGAAGGTAGATGGAATTACTAAAAGATTACAACTGTGTGATCCAGTATCATCCAGGGAAGGCAAATGTCGAGGTAGATGCTTTAAGTAGGAAATCCTTAAGTAGTTTGGGGCCTATTGTAATAAAGAGAAGAGCTTTGACCAAGGAGTTGCATGCTTTGATGCTCAGTTTCAGATTTAAGATGTAGAGATATTACTAGCTAGCACCAGGGGGTGGATTATTGGACAGGATTAGGATCGCCCAAGGTTAAGATCCTAACTTTCAACAACTTATTTTTGACCTTCAAGAAGGACGACGTGTAGATTTTGAAATTGATAAAGAAGGCATCCTCAAAATTAATAGGAGACTATGTGTTCCAGGTATAGAAAACTTGAAAAAGGATATTCTAGAGGAAGCATACTATGCTATATACAATGTGCATCTAGTTTCCACTAAAATGTACCATAATATTAGATATACGTATCTGGGTGATCGTAGATAGATTGACAAAATCAGCACTTTTTTTACCCTTGAAGGCTACTTAATTGGTGTCCAAGCTCGCTCAAGTTTATAATGATCAGATAGTATGCCTCTATGGAGTACTTGTATCGATAGTTTCAAGTCGGGGATCGTAGTTTACATCTCGGTTCTATAAAAATTTACATGAGGCATTAGGCAGTAGATTGGATTTTAGTACAGCATTTCATCCTCAGACTGATGGATAGTTTGAAGGGACAATTTGGAACTTAAAGGATATGTTGAGGATGTGTGTGATATATTTTGGCAGTAGTTGGGATTGGCACTTGCCTTTAATTGAGTTCACTTATAATAAGAGCTACCACAATAGTATTAGGATGGCACCATACGAGGCATTCTATGGACAAAAATGTAGCTCATTGATGTGTTGGGAGGAGATAGGTGAGAGGTATTTAGAGGGTCCAGAATTAATCAAGATCACATCAGAAAAGATATCATTGATCAAGCAAAGGCTAGAAATGGTTGTCAGTAAACAGGAGAGTTACGTTGATCCGAAACGTAAGGAAGGGAACTAGTTTCAAGTCAGAGACTTCGTATTCCTTAAAATATCTCCAATGAAGGGTGTGATGAGGTTTGGAATGAAAGGAAAATTGTCTCCAAGGTATATTGGACCTTAGGAGGTAACGAAGAGGGTTGGAAATGTGGCATATCGGTTGGCATTACCTCCAGACATAGCCCAAGTCCCTCCAGTATTCCATATTTCTATACTTCGCAAGTACATTCCCGACCCTTCTCATGTACTCCAACCGCAGAGTGTGGAAGTAAGCGAGAATTTAACTTACGAAGAGGAACCAGTGGCTATCGTGGATTTGCAAGTGCCACAGCTTTGATTAAAACAAATTCCCATGGTTAAGGTAATGTGGAGGAATGGTCGCATTGAAGAAGCAACTTGGGAGACAGAGCGAGAGATGAGAGAATTGTATCCATATTTGTTTTCTTAATAAACCTTATTATAAATTTAAGGACAAATTTTTTTTGTAAGTGGGAGAGAATGTAACATCCCGTATGCAATATATATAGGAGACAAGTTCTTCTTTTTCCCCATTTTCTCATATTTTCATTTTAACCCCTAAAAGCTACTATTTACGAATTTCCTCTCTTTAACCATTCTTCACCGTCAGTGACTCAAACTGGTTAGTATTATATACCAATATCTTCCTCTCGACGAGCTCGTCACAACCATGCTCATTTCAACTGGCATCGTCATTGGAATCGTCATAAAAATTGAGGAGGAAAATTGAAGAAAAGCGTCGATCCGTCGCTTCCGATGGTTGTTGCTAGTCACCACCACCACCATTCTACTTGTCTCGACATCAAGAACAAATACCCCATGATCTCATCGCCAGCTGCCACTCGAATTGTCGCTGATTGACAAAAAAAAAGGCTAAGATTTTAGCTTTTTTCTTCAATTCATTCAAATGTTTTGAGAATTTGAGTATGTTGCTTTGGAGAAAGTTTTTCCACTCATCAAGAGCTTTCATTTGGTATAAAAATCATTGAATTCTGATAATGAAGATTTCTAGTAATCGAAGGGAATATTCCAACCCGGAGGTACTATTCTAATGACCATTTTGATAACTTTTGTGAAAAATTCTAAAAATTATACGGATCATTTTCCTCTAAAGAACTATGGTGAGATTTTCAACGATTTGTGAATTAAAAATCACGAAACGTTTAGGCGAGAATAAGATAAATTTTCGAACTACCGGAACGCTTTGGAGACTGATGTTCTCTACAGTTAAATCCCTTACTGAGGCCAGAAATCCTTGACACCCTTGTATGAGCATCTTATTGACCACTCCTACTGAAACTATCTTAGAAGGGATAGTTTTTCTATCCCCCTTAAAGATAAATTCTACATCCCCTAGAATCTTAAACATTACTTCCTTCTCTCTACAATCCAAGGTAACATAATGATGAGATAATCAGTCCATTCTCAATATTGCATCAAAATCCATAACTAGCAATACCATAAGATTCGCTACCAATCTCCTACCATTAATCTCCTTGGGACATGATTAGTAGATTAAATTTACCTCTATGGCATCAATCAGAGGTGTAGGTACTAACAGAAATTAATCCATCCTATCCATTACTATTTTTAACCTCATAGCAAAGTTGGGCGATATAAAAGAATGAGTCACTCCTGAACCTATCAAAACTGTGGCTTCTAATCCACATATGAGAATGATACCTGATAACACTACATTGGAAGCTTGTGCATCTTAAGGGGTGAGAGTGAACGCCCTAACCAGACCACGACCTACTTGCTGAAAGCTAGAGGATTGTCCTAGATTGCAGCCTCCATGTCTACCTCCCATCTGTCTCCCTCCAAATCCTCACCCATATTGACCACCAAACTGTGATCTTCCTTATGGTTGTTGAAATGGAGGTTGTGCCACACTAAAAGAGGACTGCTGACATCCCATCACAGGGCCATCTCTGATCAATTGCCCATACTGGCCACATCTGTAGCAAGCTCTTGGTGGTATGTGACATGGACTCTAATGCACTCTACCACACTGCTAACAAATGGAAGAAGTTAAGCTTGAACTACTACGCCCTGAATTTTGCCAGCTACTGCAATTACTTGCACCAGGCATGAATATGAATCCTCCCAAACATCTAAGACTAGATCTCGCCTTACCATGAGCTTGAATAGCCCTCTGCCAAGAACTCCTACTTTGGCTGAACCTGGCGAAAAGTTTGTTTGTTGCTGCTGTCATTGCTGAAAGCTAGAGGATCCTGCGGAGTGCCTCCTACTCTGCTATCCCATAGACAAGGTACTCTGCTCCACTAGAATCCTCTCTAACTGCTTGGCCATACCCACTAAAGTAGAGAACTGTTCTCGACATCTCATAGTCATGTTGACAAAAAGAGGTCTCAGCCCTGGCACATACTGGTTGTTCTTCCTCAACTCATCTGAATCAATCTCTGGGGCAGATGTAAGTGGTTCAAGTCCACTTGAAACTTGAAAGAGAACTCAAAGGAAGGGGAGGGGAAGGTGGAAGAATTGTTAAAACATAATTATTTTATATCATCTGTTATTTTTTAGATAGTATGGCCACTAAATGTTGCAGTTCGTTAAAATGTAACTTGATTTGGTGCTATTGAAAAGTTTAAGTTGTATTGTAATGTAGTAGGTCTAGATTACTTGTATTAGGAGTAAATCATCATGTACTATCAAGTCCAAACATCATTGTCTTTTTTGAATTTGAAGCAAATGTATGCAGCCACTCAACTGATATATGTTCTGTTTTTGCAATGAAAGAAGTAGCTCTTCATTGATCTAATTCTCCTTCCTCTTTGAATTTACAAATTCTGTACATGAGATTCTGGATTTCTTTACATGGTATCAAAGTAATCTTGATCTTCTAAGGGGCTTGTGACTTAAAAAACCAGAAACTTTCATCTCCTCTTTCATCTCTCGTAAGCTTTCACACAAATACAAAACCAATGACCTCCACACCTTCAAACACTGCACCTCCTGTTTTCAATGGCCAAAATTATCAGATATGGGCTATGAAGATGAAGACATATCTGAAGTCGTTTGATCTTTGGGATTATGTAGAAGGTAAGGAAGTGAATCCTCTTCCTATTAATCCCACAGTGAATCAGATCAAGCATCATGCTAAAGAAATAGCCAAGAAATTTCGTGCTCTCTCTTGCATTCATTCAGTTGTGGATGATGTGATCTTTACAAGGATCATGGATTGTGAAGTAGCCACAGAAGCTTGGGAAAGGCTGAAGAAAGAGTTCCAAGGCAGTGACAAGACAAGGAAGATGCAAATACTTAACCTAAGGAAAGAGTTTGAGATGCACAGAATGAAGGAGTCGGATATAATCAAAGACTATGTTGACGGAGTTATGAAGATTGTCAATGAGATTAGGCTATTGGGAGAACATGTTGAAGAGAAAAGAATTGTGGTAAAGGTCATGGTGACTCTTCCTGAGAGATTTGAATCAAAAATCTCATCTTTGGAAGACACTTAGGACATAGATACGATCACCATTACAGAACTTGCTAATGCATTGCAAGCTGTGGAATAAAGGAAGGCTTTTTGAGAAGAGGAGACTCAAAACAAAGGAGCATATGCAGCTGCTCACAAGGTGAAGTCTTTTGGCCACAAAAAATACTCACAGAACAAGAAGGGAAAGGAGAAAGGTAAATGGAATAGAGGAAGGTTTAAAAGGGACAAGTTTCCTCCTTATCCTCATTGTCAAAAGACAAATCATACATCATATTTCTGCTAGTTTAGACCAAATGTGCAATGCAAGGGCTGTAAACAATTTGGTCACATGGAGAAGGTTTGCAATTCTTATCATAAGAAGTAAGCTCGTGCACAGCCAGCACAAGTTACTGAAGCTGTAGAGGAGAATGAAGAGGAGTTATTTGCTGCTGTGGAAGAGACATGTGTAGCTGATCATTCCTCTTAAATTTGGCTGGTGGACAATGGATGCACTAACCACATGACAGTTGATTCCTCTATTTTCAAGGATCTTGATCGAAGATTTGAATGTAAGGTGAAACTTGGAGATGGCAGATTGGTGGATGCTCAAGGAAAAGGTACAATTCTTGTCCAAACTCTTTCTGGAACAAAAAACATTTCAGATGTTTTATATGTACCTGAAATTGACATGAATTTATTAAGTGTTGGTCAATTACTTGAGAAGGATTACAAACTATCCTTTGAAAACAAGATGTGCATCATTAAAGACTCATCGGGGATAGAAATGTTGACTGTTACAATGAAGAGAAGGAACTTTCCAATCGAATGGCCAAATGCAGCAGCTAGACCACATGTATGTGTTGAAGATAACACTTATCTTTGGCACAAAAGACTTGGACACACCAACTTCAATTCATTGAAGCAACTCAAGGTTTCAGAACTTATGCAAGATCTGAATTCTATAAGTGATTATTCTGGTGTGTGTGGAATCTATCAAATGGGAAAATTAAGCAAATCTCCATTTCCCTTGAATCAAGCTTCAAGAGCAACTAACAAACTCCAGCTAGTGCATTCGGATGTATGTGGACCTATGAATGTTTCCACAATCAACACCAACAGGTACTTCCTTCTATTCATTGATGATTTCTCAAGGTTTTGTTGGGTTTATTTTCTTAAACATAAAAGTGAAGTGCCGGAATGCTTTACAAAGTTTACAGCTGAAAATCAATATGGCTTGTCAATCAAGACCTTGAGGACAGACAATGGGACTGAATACACATCTAATGCATTCAAGGAATTTCTTCAAGCTGCTGGAATTCTCCATCAGCTGACTGTTATTTACTCCCCTCAATAGAATGGTGTTTGTGAATGGAAGAATAGAACCATCATGAACAAGGCTCGATGCTTGCTCCTGGAGAAAAACTTGCCAAAAACTTTATGGGCTGAAGTTGTTAATACAGCTATATATCTTCAAAACTGACTTCCCACCAAAGCTGTTGAAGGAAAAACATCTTTTGAGGCATGGTTTAGAGTTAAACCTTTGGTTGCTCACATTAAAATTTTTGGTTGTGTATGCTACTCTCACGTTCCTGAAGTAAAGAGAGATAAGCTGGATCAACGTGATGAGTGCTGGGCCCCGTTCTCGAAGCCCAGCGATCCGAACTCGAAACCAGAAAACGCTAGCGGGCCTCAAAAGGATTATCTCAACAAATCCTTAATGAATCCGATTTAATGCGATAATTATTGAAAAGGACACAATGAATACCACGACATAAGAATTTCACTCGAAACAGACAAAAATACAAAGCATCAAGGTAACCAGGGGATGTCCGTTAAACGGACACACATGTCCATTAAACGGACATCGAATGGTAAAAAAGCACACAATTTCTCCCGAAAGTGTCGAAATCACCAATTTTACCCTAGAGTGTTCGTTAAACGGACACCCATGTTCGCTTAACGGACATGCACTGGACAAATTGGTTAAGACATCCGAGACTGTCCGTTAAACGGACACACATGTCCGTTTAGCGGACAAACACTGGACAAAGGGGGCTAACACTATTCATCATCTTCTTCCTACTACTTTCTCTCACTAAACTTTTCCATCACAAACCTTAACCTATTTCTTCACAAAAACAAGAAGAAAAGTGATGGAACTTACCTAAAACCTTGATTTCTCTTCCTTTTCCACAAATTTTTCCCTTTTTCTTTGGATTTTCTCCTTTCTTTCTCTTCTTTTCTTCTTCTCTTCTTCTCCTTCACGAACTCTCCTTCTCTTCTCCAAGCTTCCACGACTTCTTCTTCTTCTCCTCTTATTTTTGGTCTTTTAATTTACCCTTTGATTTCCCATTTTGCCCTTCATTAAATGGGCTCTTCCAACTATGCCCTTGGTTAGCTTCCAAGGACTCCAACTAACCCCTAACCATTTGGTTTCATGCTAACCAACTAATTTCCAACTCTTGTTTCATTTAATACAAACCTACCATAATAACTATTTTATCCAACCTCTAATTAATACACTCCACCTAACATTTCAATCTAATTTCATTCAATTTCTAATCTTTCCTTTTTAATTCTAATTAAAGACAAATTCAAAAATTTTAAAACCTTCCATCAAGCATAAAGAACCAATAAAGCAATTGACACATAAATAACAAATCACACAATTTAGGCAAATATATATATAAAAAAATAAGGTCTAACAACTCTCCTCCCCTAAAAGAATTTCGTCCTCGAAATTCTTACCGGAACTATCAAAGAGATGCGGAAACTTCTCCTTCATCGCATCCAAAGGCTCCCAAGTAGCCTCCTCGGCCTAATGGTTCCTCCATAATACCTAGACTAGCTTCACAACTTTATTTCTCAAAACTTTCTCCTTCGAGTCTAAGATTTCCACTGGCTGCTCGTCATAAGACAAATCTTCCCTCAACTGGACTTCCGAAGGCTGAATTATATGCGAAGAATTTGACCGATACCTCCTCAGCATCGACACATGAAAAACATCGTGAATCTTAGACAACCCCGATGGCAAAGCTAACTTATAAGCCAAAGGCCTAATCCTCTCAAGGATTTCATAGGGGCCTATATACCTCGGACTCAGCTTGCCTTTCTTACTGAACCTTAAAACTCCTTTCCATGGAGAAGCTCTAAGAAACACTCTGTCTCCCACTTCAAATTCCATCTCTTTCCTATGGGCATCCTCATAACTCTTCATTCGATCTTGAGCTGCCTTAAGCCTCAGCTTTACTAGCTTAATCTTGTCAACTGTTGCTTGCACTAACTCAGGCCCTATAAGTTTCCTTTCGCCTTCTTCATCCCAACAAATAGGAGTCCTACACCTCCTACCATAAAGAGCCTCATACGGTGCCATCTGAATTCCCAAATGATAGGAATTATTATAGGCAAATTCTATCAAAGACAAATGATCGTCCCATGAGCCCTTAAAGTCCATCACACAAGCTCTCAGCATTGACTCCAAAGTTTGAATTGTCCTTTCCGATTGTCCATCTGTCTGCAGATGGAAAGCTGTACTGAAATGCAACTTAGTCCCCAAAGCCTCCTGCAAACTTTTCCAAAACCTCGAAGTGAACCTCAGATCTCTATCCGAAACTATCAAACTCGGAATTCCATGCAATCTGATTATCTCATCAACATATTGCTTAGCCAAAACATTCAAAGAATCTGTATGTTTAATCGGCAAGAAATGAGCAGACTTGGTTAGCCGATCCACTATCACCCAAATTGTGTCATGCTTCCTACTCGACCTTGGCAATCCCATCAAGAAATCTATCAAAATCTTTTTCCATTTCCATTCAGGAATCGACAACGGTTGGAGCTTACCGGAAGGTGCTTGGTGCTCAGCTTTGACTTGCTGGCACACTAAACATCTTTCGATATACTCCGCAACCTCTTTCTTCATTCCTTTCTACCAGAAATGCTCTTTTAGATCTCTATACATTTTCATACTTCCTGGATGCATGGCATAAGGCGCATTATGTGCCTCATCCAAAATCTCATCCTTCAACTCTTGAACATCAGGAATACACAATCGATTACCTACCACCATCAACCCATTTTCTTTTATCTCCACTTCAGAAAATTTCCCATTCTTAATTTCTTCTCGAAGCTTTCTCAGATACTCATCCTGATCTTGCAACTGCTTGATCTTTTCACTCAAGACCGGCCTTACTCTGAAATTAGCCAAAATACAATCCGATCCTGTTGGATCCCAAACCCGGTTTAAATATTTTTGAGGCATGATTTTTAATTTTTGTGGACTTGTTAGATTAGTGAATTGGAGGTAAATTATTCTAAGGTTAGAGTTAAATTTAAGTATGGTTAAGGGATTGAATTAGGGCCTAAAATAGGATTAAATTGGATAAAATAAAAGAGGGGTAATTTTGGAAGATGACTTAGGTTTAAGAGTTTTAAGGTTTAAATGGAAGGGGCATAAGAGTCTTTTTGCATGTTTAAGTGAATAAGTTATAAATAAGAATAAAAAGGGAAAAAGAAGAAAATAGAAGAAAAAGAAAGAGGTAGTCATGGGTGAGGAGGAAGGAAGAAGAGAGAAGAAGGGAAATTAGAGTTTTCCAAGATTTGACGATCTGAGCTTTCCAAGTAAGTTTAATCCGTTCCTTTACTTTCATTTTAGGTGTTTGAACGTTTTTAGTGTGATTTAGAACTAAAATCAAGGATTGGTTGGGTATGGGAAGAAATCATAAACGATGATGGCCGAAAACGTCGATTTGGCTAGAGGTAGAGATTTGGTTGTGTTTTTGCATGATTTGGAGTCGAAATGGGTGTAGAAATGAGGTAGAAGTGTCGATCTAGTGT
>JAOQMR010000009.1:810617-822199 GCA_027563865.1 Erythroxylum pelleterianum | reverse complement strand
CTATTTATAGACCTAAGTCTCCCAGTCAGTCCAAATTTCAGTCTCTAAATTTCAATGGCTCAACATTTTAATTTCCTATCAGTATAGCTCTAATTTTTTTCCTTGCCATTGGACAGTTCTTTCAGTACTATACAGTCAATCAGTCTGCCACTCCAAAATTTCCGGTCCGGGAAATTTCTCCCAAATTTCCAGAAAATTTCCTATAGGCTATTATCAATTGCCAATCACTCTTAAACTATTCTAAATTAGTCATTCGAGTACACTTACTCTAATTTCTCTATCAATCAAAATCCAGTCAGTTCAGTCAATTCGCAGTTCAATCAGTTCAGTCAGTTTTCAGTTCACAATCCTATCAATTCATACTTACAATGAAATGCCAAAAAATCATGAATGCATGTACCTATGGATAAATGCATATGCAATAAACATGTTCCTCTATAATCAGAGGCCAGTAGCATGCTCAGTCAGTGAATGCAATGAAATCTATCAGTCTGACCCAATATTACCATAATACCCTTGCTACCAGTAACGGGATGTTACATCTATTACTTCCTTAAAAGTATATAAAGGAATGCTATCTCTCAATGTGTTCCCTTTCCTTACTCTTCTCTTCTCAGGAGCAAAGATCAAATAAGATATTTATAGGCACCTTTGGCTTTACAATTCAGAATCTTAATTGAATTGAACTAACTAGATTACATTTTATCCTAATCAGATTGCATCATACTAATCAATTGGATATCACCCCATCCAAATAGGTTTCTATCTAATAGGATTTAGCTGCATCATAACTAATGATATAAGAGATTACATTTAACTCGGAATGATACATCTATATACATAAAGAACTTTATTATCTTATGATCCTCTCATATGGTCTTCATCTTTTAGAGCTGATGTATATCTACTGTGATCTTATCCACCACATCATCCAAGATCTCTCTTTGATCTTAATCCATTGATGATGAGTCATTCAAGCCCAAAGCCTTTCATAGCACAATGGCCTAGTCTAATGCTTACCTATGTCAAGTCCATTTGTCGTAGTCCATCTATTTGAGCACAAATTAAGTCTATAAAGCTCTCACATGTCTCCCTCATGCATGTGATCCAACTAACCTTCAATTTAAGGTCCATCTTAAATTATCTCTGGTATCACATCCAAATCTTACATCTCGCTAAAGATTTCTGCCATTGTGCACCAACACATGCCAACTCTTGACAATGCCTATTTTCCTTTCTTACTCACAAGTCTTTGTCGTGTTTTTATTGTTCCAAGCATAAAGATATGCAGATTGAAAATTTTGACAGATTAGGGCATTTTAACGCACATTGAAAAAGTGCATAGCCATGCATTACACCGTGCACTTCCTTGAGTCACTATGTATCACAATTTTTCATGTTCATATGCATCGGTGTGCATCAGAACGTGCAAAACAATTTAATGTGTTTATGTAGTGTTCACTTTAAAATTTAATCACCAAACATGACAATCCTTGCATGTTAGCATTAAAACACATAATACACTGACCCTAAGTGACGATTGTGCACAATTTTCATCGAGATGCTAATTTGTTATCATAAAAACTCAAAAGAAAATTTTAAAACCTAATTTAAAATGAAAGTTAAAGCAAAAGAATATCAAACTCATGGATTGCCTCCTATGAAGTGCATATTTTCCATCGTAGTTCGACGTACTTTTTTGCATAAGATGGCTCGAAAGAATCATATGGGTATAGCCTTACCACAGGTTTCACACCTTAGAGTTGAGCTACCTTTCTACTCTTTCCACCACCTTTTTCCTTTCATTTATTCCCCTAAAATTGTAACTTATTTGGTGGATCCTTACATGAGGACTCCTATAAAACTTCTTCACAAGATTCCTTTACTTTGGTAGCATCCAAAGTTTCAAAAGGATTTTTCTTACCATCAAAGATTCTAAATATAAGCCTTCATCCCTTAGTCTTAAGGCTAACTTACTTCTATAAACATCTATAAGAGACTTGACAGTAACTATGAATGGTTGCCTAAAGACTAAAGGTATTTCCAAACCTTCATCTATGTCCAAGATGGTAAAATCAATAGGGAACATGAATTTGTCAGCCTTAAAAGGCAAATCCTTGACTATGTCCCTAGGACGTTTGAGTGATCTATCAGCCATCTACACACACATCTTAGTTGGTGTTAATTCACCTATTTCCATTTACTTGAATAAAGTGTAAGGCATCATAATTACGTTAACTCCTAAGTCGGCAAAAGCCTTATTCATTTTGACATTATCAATAGTAAAAGGAATATAGAAATTCCCTGAGTCAGCTTGTATCTATAGTAGTGTTGTCACCTCGTTGGAGCTCTCCTTGCTTAACACTTCATTCTCAAACTTCTTCTATTCCTCTTTGTTTGATGATTTCTCTTCCAATGATTTTGTGCTCTTTGATCTTTGCAGAAGGGGTTTATCATAATTAAACTCTTCTTTTCAACAGATCAAAGATGTGGTATAACTCTTCTTCTAACAATTTTCTTTTGGTTCTCATAGGATACGGAATAGTAGGTTAATATTCCTTGACTCACTTTAAAATAGGTTTTCCACCAGTTTTAGGGTGACTGTCAATAGTCATTTCTCCCTCTTCCTTATTATGGAGTTTCTTTTCAGTGGCCCAGGTGATTGCCATTATCCTATCCTTCGAATTTGTTTAAATTGCGCTCTGCGAACTTCCTTTAGGTCTCTCCACCACTGATTTACCTAGTTGGTCCATTTTGATTTCCAAGTTCCTTATGGATATGTCTGTTTGCTGATGTTTGTCATAGATTCTTGAATAAAGTCCATAATTAGCTCATCCATACCTGGTTTCCTAGGTTGTGATGCCTATGGTTGGACTCTAGGTGGAGGATTGTTTCTTTGTTGTTATTGATTACCCATGAGAAGTTGGGATAGTTTCTCTAACCAGGATTTTACATATTACAGTAAGGATTATTTAGGGGTATTGGAGTATTCCCTAAATAATCTACGCATTTAGGCTGTTCTGATTGACACTCTTATCTTTGGTGATCTAGCCCATATGCTTTGCACTGCATCACTCTTCCTTAGAGAGCCATAGTGATTTTGTCTATCTTCCTCCTTGGGGCTTCCATTTGACTCGCTAGTTGTGTCATCGTTTCTTCTTCATAAACTCTTGATGGCCCATTGGGGGTTCATGCTCTAGTTGAGCACCATTAATAATTGTTTATGGCCATGTCCTCGATTAGCTCTCCAGCCGCTTCAGGTGTTTTATTATTTAGCATCCCTCCAGTTGTTGCATCTATTGCCTACCTCATACTTTGACTTAGCCCATGATAAAAGCTCTAGATTTGCATCCATAAGGGTAGTCCGTAATGTGGGCATCATCAAAGCATCTCCTTACATCTCTCCCAGTTGTCATAAAATGGCTCACCCTCAGTTTGGGAGTAAGATGACATGTCATTTCTCAACTTTGTAGTCTTCACACATGGAAAGTACTTAAGTAAATATTTTTCTGTCACTTGATCCCAGATACTAAATGACGATAGCGGTATAGAATTTAGCAACTACTTAGCTTTTTCTCTTAAGAAAAAAGGAAATAGACGCAATCTAATGGCGTCATCATTTGCTCCATTGATCTTAAAAGTGTAAAAAATCTTTAAGGAGTTAGAGATGTGTGTATTAGAGTCCTCGTCTTAGAGTCCATCAAACTGGACTAACTGTTGCACCATCTGGATGATGCTCGGTTTGATCTCAAAATTATTCACCTGGATAATCAGTCTTACTATGCTGGATTCCACACTAGTTAAGTCAGGTCTAGTATAGTCAAATATTGCTCGTGATTGGTCTGCCTTGTTATGAGACTCATCGGTGTCCGCATAAGGTTCCAAATCTTCAATTTGATGATCTAGCTCAAACTCTCTAAGATTAGTCTTACGATGATTCCTCTGCGCAGTTCTTTCTATCTTAAGATTCGCGTCTAGTAAGTTCTCAATTGTACTTTAGGTCATAAATTGACCTGGATTCTAAATCTAAAACTAAGGGAATAAACTAACTAACTTAAACAAATTTAATAATGTCAAGTAAAGAAAAAATAAAGCAAAATAAATAAAACTAAAGTAATGGCTAGAGTAATAAAATTAAAGTGTTCCTAATATCATTGTCCCTATAACGACACCAAAAACTTGATTTATCTAATTTCATAAGTGTCAACATTTTTATACTATAAGTTCTCGGTGTAGTTGCAGTTAGTATCAACAAGTACTTCTCGATCCCACGAGGACAGAGAGTAATAGTAATTACTGTTATTTTATTATTTAGCCTAAGAATTGATTGTGATTTTTAATTAAACTAAAATTAAACAAATAAAATAAATGAACAACACAATTAAAGCAGATAATTGTGGAAGCACTAAGTTAATTACTAATATCAAGTGATTCGTATTTTGGTGATTTACTGGTTCCTACAGACTACTATGGTATGCTAGTAATTGACCTTGAGTTTACTAACAACTAATCCTAAGGTTTCTAACTAAAATACATAGGTTAAATTTTATAGGATTGTGTTATAGATTTATGAGTCCCTCTATTAGGTTTGACCTTAATCCGGAAGATTTACATCATCCTATCTCTAGGGTTACAATCAACTCTTTCCAATTATCATGGATTTATTCAAATCTAGTGATTTCTCAATCTCTATTTTTGAAATCAAATTATGATATAATATTCCAGATTACTAGAAGATAAATAAAACAAGTAATTGGATCTTAACAAATAAAGCGATCAATTGCATTAACAAAATAATCAACACATGCTCAGGTATCAAATAGGGTTCATCTAACCTAAATATTAATGAAATATTTAGTTAAACATCAGTGAACATGAATTGAATTGAAACAAGAAAATCATAATTCTAAATCTCCCAAATTGTTTTCTATTGAGTATTATGGTAATGCACGGATCCGATCTTGTATTACAAAGGATCCGTCGATAAAATCTTTGCATTTCTTACCCCCTCTAGCTCACAATTGCTCTTAGAATCGTCTCTGGAATGTTCAGAACAATTCCTGTCATCTCTTCTCCTTAATTGCCTCTAAAAAGCATCTTTTATATGGAATTCTATTGTTTTATCCGATGCACAGTCTTTTGCACGACCATTCATAATCAAAAGCCTCTTAATATCACAAAACTGCATAGTTTAGGAGAAGTGTACAGGAAGATGCACAGTCGTGCATCCCTTCTATGTGTCAAATTTTTGTTTTACACCGTGTTTTCATCAGAATTCTTCTCCTTTAAGTACATAAAAGCAATTATAATTAGTATACACATTTGAAATGAATTAAGTACCAAATATATAAGAGAAGTATAGAATATCAAGCGAAAATAGATCAAACATGGGATAAAAATATGTTCAATTATTGATCCATCAAATAAGTTTCTTCAAGAACTTGATTTTACTCAAAAAGAGGTATACTTTGTGCTGTGATAGTTATTATACATCTTAGTAAGAATCTTACTTTTTATGGTAAATCTAAACACATTGATGTAAGATATCATTGAATATGTGATGTTGTTATTTTTATTAAGGGTCAAGTAAGTTTATTGAAGAATTTTTCATTGTTATTTGGCATAAGATATGATATGTTTGGTTTCTATACTAGATTTAGATTTTTTAGTTTTCATCCCTAAAAAAAGAAAATCAATGTTGTTTTCTTATATAATATACAACTTTAGAAACACAACATTTGCATTTTCTCATGATATGTTTTTGACATCATAATTTACTATCTGTCGAATATGAGTTAGTATTCAACAACCTTTTAACTATAATGACTTGTTAAAATTATATATTCATTTAAATTTAACTATCTCATTTCTTTTCATATAATCATTATTACTTTTTAGACTTCAACAATAGCTTTTGCTAGAAAGAGTGGTCTTGTTAGTTGCAAATATTATTTTAAAAGCGGTCGTGTTGGAGGAAGAGAAAGAATGTAATGGTAAGAACATAATAGTAAATAAATCAATCTAATTGTTATGTAGCAATAAGAAGTTTTGGGTCCAATTAAAATTTGTTGCATTGATTAACATTAGAGTTTAAGATTTGGTTACCTACATCCTACATACTACATACGAACTGTTTTACCTTATTTGGTTTCTTAAATATCGCCTTCTTGTTATTTTCTATTGTTGAAAAGTTCTCACTTACTTTGTCCACCAATTGCTCGATAAAACGTATTGACATTGTAATACTTGTAAACTCTCATATTAGATAGAACTCCTCCAAATAAAATCTCTAACTACACTATCTTACATTCAAAAAATTAGAGCTACATATTGTTGATAGATCAAATCTTGAAAGTTGGATAAAAAGAGTGAGTAAATTTAGTTTTACTCCATGAAAATTTGAGAAATGATTATCTTTGTTGGGAAAAGTCTCTTCTAGCTATAGAAAAGAGATTCAACGATCTATATAGAGACTTAGCAATACACTTTAAAAAGTAAGAATACCTTTGTTACTACTTAGTATTTCAACTTGTAACAAGGTCTAAATGATTACATAGGTTTTAAAAAAGTTTTACAAATTTTGAGATTTTAAAAGAAATATAAGTGGATGTGAGTTATTAAAAAATAAAAATAGTATATTTAGGCGTACAATTTTTATGTAGGCTTTCAAATAAGAGGCTTATAGTGATGTTTAGAGTCTAAACATCATATGGAAGAATGTATATAGGTTTGTGATCTTATCTTTAGCTTAAAATAAAATACAATAATTAGAATTTAATCATGGGACTTTGAAATGGAAAATATTCTCAAGAATCTTATAACACTTAGGGATGACAATAAGCTAACTCATGAGTCTAAATTCAAGTGTTTTTAATGGGCCAGCTCATAGGGCAAATCAAACATAGACCGGCGCGAGACCTAACTTTTCTAAATAAACACCCAAAGATTCACAGTTGATAAGTTAACCCTCAATGTTACTCCCTCTGATTCATAATAAGTGTCGTTTTAGATACAATTTGATTATTTAAAATAAGTGTCATTCTTGACTTTGTATGCATGCTTATAATTTTACCTCCAAAATTAACCTTTAATTTCTCTCACATCTTAATTACACAGATTACACAGATTATATTTTCAAGACACTTTAACATGTAATTAATAAGGATATATCAGACATTTCATTAATTTTCTTAATAAGTGTGCATTCCTCTAAAACGACACTTATTATGAATCGGAGGGAGTAATATCTATTTGAGTAAACAACCTATGCTTATATGAAACTCAATAATGAACCTCTAAAGCCTTTTTCTACTGTACAAAGAACCTCTTTCAGACTTATTCAATCTAAAGCCTAAACAAGTTTAATCCTAAGCATCTTCTTAAAAATCTTATTAGTCAAAATTATGCCTAAAATAAAATATTTAATGTATTATTAAGCCCGAGCTATGAATAAAAAATGAAAATTACTTAGGTTTTTTTAAATCTTTCCATATTTTGGTTAACAATTTCAAACTTATTACACTCATTGATTAAACGTATCTATAGTTCAAAATCAGATTACCTGTTCTATTTTTACTATTCTAATATTGTTCCAACTTATCTTATCCACATATTTATGTAAAATGTATATAAATATATGAATGAAATAAATTGAATGAATATATTCCTCCCCCTAGTCCTCGTATACCAACCGCAAGCACCAAATTGGCATTGACCCTTGGTGCATCTTCTTGGCCTTTGGGAAAGTTTTGTCCACACACATCCACATGCAATAGTTCTCGTAGAAGCATACGCTTAAATTATAGTCAAAGAACAACTATGAATAGTGAATAGTATATACCTTCCTAATCAACTTCCTTATTGTAGGGTTCGTAGAATCTTCCTCTACGTCAACACGTTGAACTCTGTGCTGTCCAAAAATATGATCTTTTCGTTTGACCAAATGAATCCTTGTCTCACTGTTTGGAGACCTAATTGGTACTTGGGAAGAGAAGCTCCATGCTTCAGCAAAGTTGCTGAGTTTGGGAAAGAAAATAAAATTATAAAAAAAAGATAAAATAAAAACATAGCTCATCCAATTGGTACCATGTACTTATCAAGCCCCTCCATTTGACCATTAGACACAATAAGACATAGCATTAGACAAAGGATCTGCACTCCCTAAGGAAGGCTAAGCAAAAATTTCCTTCCCATAACACTGTGTCCCCCAATTTTGCTATACAACAAAAATTGCAGATAGGAAATCAGTACTGAGAAATGGACAAGGTTTATAAACTAACAAAGTTGTAGAAAGGTTGAGCCTTGTGCGCACTCCGATGTTCGGTAACAAATTGGATGCCACTTTTAGAAACTGAAGAAACGGCCTGACATATCTTTGATAGCAGCCATGTTTCTCCATAAAAAAGAGGAACTACTGCAAAGTTTAGGCTTCTGGTATAGGTGCAAGGACTTCCTGATAAAGATGAAGAATTTAATAGTAAAATAAGAATGACTTCATAAGTAAAGATAGGATCAAAAGTTGTTTAATTTGCTTACCTCAGTAAACCGTGAATGCCCATGCGCATTAGAAGATTTGACAATATTTTCCCACTTCAGGTCACCGACGTCCTTTTTAAAAGCCTGGACTTTGGGACTAGCATGCATAACAAGAGAAGATGTAGAAGAAAAATTCTTGGAGGAAACAGCAGGCAGTGTGCGCATTAGCCATGACTCGGATGGAGAGTTTGGTAAAGGAGGAGGAAGAGGAAGCAGCGGAAGACAATGCATTTGACTAGTAGAAAGTTGGCCATCATCAGCCACTTTGTCTCTTGTCAACACGATGGAGTCATGGATCAGGCCATGTAAATTACCTGCTGCATCTATATCAAACTGGCTTTTCATATCAATCTTCACACTTCTATCCAGTTTTGGGCTTGTAGATTTCAGCAACCCTTGCTCAAGGGTCTTGATTGGTCCATAACTATGCATCTTATCCATTTGGCCATCATGGAAGGATCTATCAGATAAAGAAAAGAAACCAGAATCAACAGACTCCAAACTTCCGGAAAGCACTTTGGTTCGTCCATCCACAGCTTCCAAGAACTTGAAATCTTTAACAGAACTCCTAGAATCCGTTTCTTCGATTTCACTAGGGTTTGTGAGTGTATCAGCGTCAACGTTCTTGTAAGAGGCAAGGATTTTCATATCTGAAGATATTGAATTTGAGGTTTGAGGCTTTACTGTATGGACTGAATCTACGTACAGAGTTTTCTCAACCACAGGACTCAAACATTCTGATTCCAGCTCATTCATCTCATTGGCGAATAATTCCTGGAGATTTCTGACATTCTTTGGAGGCGGACAAGATCTAATCACCCCAGAACCCTTAAAGGTTTTAGCAATTCCAAGTAATCTTTTTTCTTCAGTGGCAGCCGATCGAGAGAAGTCCATAGGGAATGGTGACGCACCCTTATTTTGCCAACTTTTGCACTGGTGGTGTGACCCATTAACTTCCCTAAGATCTCTCATGTGACGGATCTGATTAGATACACTTTTCAGTTCATCCTTACTTGCACCAGTTGGCTGGAGTCTGTCTGTTGATCGTGGTTCATATATAGGATTTGCATGATTCTAAAGGAAAAAAGAAAAAGTTGTGCAAGTGAAATTATGACATACAAAATACAGAAATAGCCAGAAAAAGATATCATATAGTCAGCGTAAAGAGAGGAAATGAACTTCATACCTTATTCTCAACTTTGGTACAAGAAGCAGCATTTGAAGATTGAACTTTTGTTTTACGTATTGAAGATTTGGGAGCCTGAACAGGTTTTCTGATTCCGGGTACAGGGTTCAAAAGACAAAAGGAACTTTGTACGCATAACCGAGGGAACAGCCCACAGACACTAGTTGAAGGGTTTTGGGGTCTGTCATAATCATCGTCATCATCTTCACTGTCTTCCACTTCATCACCTTGGGAATAACATGGTACACTGATCAACATATTCTGATCAGTTGTGCACCTCCTTTGTTCAACTACTACCTCTTTGATCAGTCTAGGTTGTTCTCGTGCAACTGGCGGCTTCCTATTAGAATATAGAGAAGTCTCTGAGGCTACTGCCTCTGCTGCAGGCAAGAAGCGATCCATCATGAAGTCTCGAGTCTGTTGATCTGTTGAGAAACTCCAAGATGGATTCAAATCAGGAGCATCCAACCCAGTTATACCACTTACACTGAAGTTATAGAATAAAGATTCAGTCCGGGACAGAGTACCAGCAGCAACTACATACGACTCATCAGTCTCATCAGAAGTACAACTCCCTGTCTCCTCCATTTTTATTCCTTTACGTGTGTTTCTACCCACTGATGCTGGTATCCTAGTAGTTGATGAGGCTTGAGAACCTTTATCTAAATTCAATGCCCTCCCTGGAGGAAGCTTTGGGGCTCCTGAACCTGAGGATCTTTTAGGAGCGTGCATTTGTGGTTTTGGCCTCCCTGGGGTTTGCTCCCACAGAAAGGGAACACTCCCAGGGTCCCTCACTGGATCTGTTTTCAACTCTGATTTGTATACAGGTAGAGGAGGCAATTTCGGAACGGCTTCATTATTGTTTGTCCTTATGTTCTCTCGTTCTCTTGACGAAACAGTTATGGAGATCCTCCTAACTGAGAGAAAGGGCTGATTAAAATCCAATTGCTTATCTTCCATCTGACACAAATTCACTGTGTTAAACATAAAACAAAAGAGGCTCCACCATCTAGGTTCTTTACTTGCGAAAAACATTAAACCACAGTAATTGGATATAACAGTAGTCCTATAGTTGTATGTTTCTTCATTTTTTACAAGAAAGACAATACAGCCAAAGCCCCAACTAACCATTAAATTGTTAACTTCTTAAAACCAATGAACTTGCAACAGAAGCATCAAATGATCACATTTGGATGAAAAGAAAAAGAAGTACAAAGAGTGAGAGTGTTACCTCAGTGTCTGTCTATACATAAAATAACACTTGTGTAGTGACTTTCATTGAAAGTGCAAGACACTGAGACTGAACAGACAGAGAAGAAGAGAAAGACAGAGAGAGCTAGGGACAGAGACAAGTCTTCAGAAGAATCTGATACCAAATCATGAACTGCAAGTGGAAAAGGAGAGATAATGAAACACAGAATAAAGAAGAGAGAGACATAAAAGTATATTGTAGGTTTGTGTTTATGATGGACGGTATAGCCAATTACTGTCAACCAACTCTTTAATAATGCATGGGAAAAGATGTTTTTTTATTTGCATGGCTGTCTTTCTGTGGGATCATGTGATTGCCTTTTCCTTTTTTCTTCTATAATATTGTTCCTAAAAACATTTATTTTTTAAGAAAAACAAAGATAGAACCAACTTTAGGAGTTAGTAGATGCACGTGAAACATACAAGAAGGAACGAATAGCTTGGTCGCAGAACAATCAGCTAAGCAAGCAACCATATCTAGGAAGGAGCAAACACTTAGGGTGCGTTTACTTTCAGAAAATTTTCTAGTTTTTTAGAAATTTTTTTCATAAAATAGAAAATAATTAGAAAACATGTTTACTAATAAAAAAGTAAATCAATTTTTCAAGAA
>JAOQMR010000009.1:798242-810517 GCA_027563865.1 Erythroxylum pelleterianum | reverse complement strand
ATCTATACATAGATTCACATTCCAAATTCCATACACAAATCCATATCTCATTAACTTCCTAAAATAAATGTTTACAAAATCTTAATGGCATTCCAAGCCATAATACAACATTAATATCAAAATCCGAATACAAAAAATACAAAACTTCAAAATTGTCAACATATGTCTAAGGTCTTATTCTTACAACAATCTAATTTAAAATACATCATGTGCATAAACAAACAAATGTCTTGACTTTCTTTCACCCGATTTCTTTCTCATCACCTAGAGATGGGAATGAAAGTGAGGGGGAGGGGGGGGGGGTGAGCTTGAAGTTTGTGGGTAACATGCTGATAATCGAGAAACAAGCAAAAATCATTGAAATATTTATGTCTATTGTAAAATTTACAGTAAAAGCCATGCAGCATAAGTTTCCCAAAAATTCAAAACTTATTAAGCAATTGATACATCAAACATAACAGATGCATCAAAATGATCACAGATCATAAACATATAGGCACATCAAAAATGGTTCGGGTAGATCCAAAACAGAACGTACTACACATTTCCGCGAAGCGGTCATGTGTAGCCGTGAACTTATGAGAGTCCGTGAGGAGCTCCATGCCATTAGCAGCAGGCGGGAAAAGCATAAGACAAGTGTACTTGACTCACTTAAGGGACCACCACAAACCCATATAAGCATACATTTCACAAAATTTTCAAACATATTGGCCAAAATGACACTTTTCCGAAAGAAATTTTATAACATACCATTCTTTCAATGAGCATTTTCACCTTCTTTTACAAATCATCAACACGATATGAACACATTCTCAAAATTCATTCACAAGAAAATACATATTGCATAACTTGACCATGATTCATAAATCGCAATGCAATTTCAATAATCACAAAAATTCAACAGTACATATACATTTTTCACATTCACGACAAAACAATTTCAATCAAATAAGCATATACATACATAAGAAAATTCTTTAAATCATTTTAAAGCAATAAATAAAGTAATTAAAAATCATTTAGTTATTTGATTCCAAAAACCAACTTTTATTTCTTGATTTCGAAAAACAAAGAAAGCTTAGTGGCTCATTACTAAATCATAAACATGGAACCCACCTTATTTCCAGCTTATACTTGTTCAAGAAGCATCCTCTCATGCTCCTTTTGCTTTTCTTAATCCTCTTCATCAAAATCACAAAACCTAAATCAAAAGGGATCTTAAAAATTGGAAAACCTAAGGAAACAAAACATGAAAATCATCCTAGAACCATCTTTCCCATACTTTTCCTAAGCCAATTGAACCAAAAACCCATCCAAAAAACCAAAAGATTTGAAAAACTCACCTTGAATCTTCACCCACGATTTTTGCTTCTTGTCTCTAATGGAAGATTAAACCTTCCTCTTTCTTTTTCCTCCTTGAAAAACTCTTAGAATCTCTCTTCTAAAGCAAGAAAAATCAAAACCCTAAGTTTGTTCTTCTTTTTCTCTTCTTCTTCTCACCACCGAACACTCACCTCTCCTTCTCTTTGAAATTTCGTTTCTTCTCTACCAACCTAAGGCCTTTGTTCTTTCTTTCTTTTAATGAAACCAAAAAGACCCATTTCCCCCTCCTTATAAGCCTTAAACCATTAAACCTTAAGTGAACTTCCAACAATGCCCTTCCTTTTTGCCTTAAAAACTGACATCTTGACTCCTTATTTTGATCAGGTAAATGAAGCAATTTGATAATACTTTCTTATAGAAAAATGTTCCTCTATGTCTTATGTTTCCATAGACACCAAAATCACTTAATTTGGTTCAGAAATGAATAAGTTATGGCCAAAATACTTTTAGACCAAAACTAAACCAAGACTGAACACTACACCTAACTTCACTCCAGAAATTGAACATCTTAGGGACTGAATTGAAATTTGATTCCTTAGATAATTTGTAGCCCCATGTCTCTAGTTTAATTAGAAACAAGAATCACCTCATATGGATCTCTACAGATCAAGATATCACCAAACTACTGAAGCATGTTCAGACTTTTTTAACCGATCCTCTCACTTTGATCTAATCAATCTTTTTCAATTTAATCTTAAAATCCATAAATTTTCATAGAGAGGTATAGGAATGTCTTAGGAATCTAATGCTTCAAAAATTAGGTAAATCGGAGGTTAGACAAAAAAGTTATAAGAAAAATAGTGGGGAGAGATTGGGTCAGGGAAACATGACTACTAATGCATGTAAAAATTACATGCATTAGTCGACTACAGTGATCGACCTGAGAAAACTCTGCTCTTTTTCTTCCGACATTTCAACTTCCACAATTCATAACTTCTTATTCAGAACTCCAAATTGTACACACTTGGTACCAATGGAAAGCTAAAAGAAAACCCTACAACTTCTATGAAGAGCTTAAAAATCAGATCGGCCTCTAAAGGAGTCAAAAATCACCTCAAAGTATCTATCAGACAAACATCATTCCTAACAAATACAGAACTTCTAAAATCCATAACTTTCTACTCCTTTGTCCAAAAATGTCATGCTTTATATCATTGGAAATATTAAAACACAACCTACAACCTTCATGAAGACCCTAAGAACAAAATCTGTCTCTATGAGGGTCAAAAAGCCAATCAAACTTTATGTCCCCAAAAGTCCATCCTAAACAACATCAACTTCACTTACCAACACATCATTACCACATACTCTTCAACCAATTCATCTCAAACATAATTCAAATCTCCAACATGCCATACCAACACAAATAATCAATTACAAACTCAACAATGGAGGATATGCGCATACGAATTCCTCTTTCACAAAAATCATACACAACCTATAAGTAATACAAGCATACACAAAACCTATTCTATGAACATTTGCAAAAAAAACAAAAACAAAGCAAAGTAGCTTTTAGAACAAACCTCGGCAAATCACAATAAAACTCAAAGGTCTTTCATTTATATCAAAATATGAATTCTTACAAAGCTTTAGTGGGCACTTCTAGCCCCAATACATCAAAGTCTCAAAAATTCAAATTACAAAGAAAACCACTTGAATAGTAATTGTACTAGCTCACTTTCTCAATTATAAAGATGTCACCTATAACACATACATACACAACTTACTTGATTTAGCTACCAAATCCTCTTTGCACATTAATAAATCACCATCAATTCCTCATTTAATAATTCTAACTTCCAATAAAAGTTCGGGGTCCAACAATAATGAGCTCCTGACTCATGGAAGTATACACATTGGACACAATTGGCACTTCCTTGTAATTTGCATAAAAACTTTGATTGTACTAGCTCACTTTCTCAATTATAAAGATGTCACCTATAACACATACATACACAACTTACTTGATTTAGCTACCAAATCCTCTTTGCACATTAATAAATCACCATCAATTCCTCATTTAATAATTCTAACTTCCAATAAAAGTTCGGGGTCCAACAATAATGAGCTCCTGACTCATGGAAGTATACACATTGGACACAATTGGCACTTCCTTGTAATTTGCATAAAAACTTTGGTGCTTTGAGAGGCTCTTTGGAATCTCCTGGAATTGCGCTCCTTCCAAATCATATAGGTTCCCCAACTAACCAGAAGATTGAAGGCCATAAAATCCCCTATCTTATATTCTACCTCAGCAATAAAGGAGTTCTAAGAATATGATCTAGAAGTGCGTTTGCATAGTTTAAGAGGTCCATGGACAAAGAGTGGGAAAGAAGTAGATGATCAGAAGTTTCAGTGTGCAAATTGCAATGCTTACAGATTGACTTAGAGCTCCTACCACCAATCTTGTAAATAATAACAAGTATATTTTTAATGGCTAACCGCAGTATAAAACAACTAAGGGAACCTGTTGGTTTCCTCCACCAGTCACATGTGATTTGCTCTGGCAAGATTTATTTGTAGAAGCTCCTGATATGTGACAATTCCATTAAGCTTTGTCCTACATCATTTGGCTGAGGCAAGTAATTTGGATCATGATTCATTATTAGAGCAAGTGCCCTAATACCAAGGTTCTAATTCCATCTTTTAGTAGTTTACTAATCTCAGGCTTTCACTACAAGAAATTGTATTTTTAGTTAAAGCAAAAGTTGTCACTAAAAGCAGAAATATTAGTCCCTACTATTAATAGTTTCCAATTTTTAAAGTCATCACCTCCGATCACAAATACCTCATCACTAATGAAATAGTGACTAATTTAGAAAAATTGTCACAATTATATAACACTTTTGTGACAAAGCACTGACACTAAAAGTTATGAAATGTGTGACAAAACTATATAGTCACAGTAACTTTACATATTTATGACAAGTTTGTCGACACAAATAATATAAAGTAGTGGCGAATAAATTCATAACAATACTTCATTTTATTGTGACAACATCATCCCCACCAAAATAATTGAAAATAGTGACAAAATATTTGTCACTCATGCTTTTTTTTATTAACGTCCATTACTTCTTGATCACTAATATTTTAAAGAAAAAGTGTCAACATCATTTTATCAAAAAAATAAAAAAATTGTTCTTTCAAAAAATAGTCACTAATGTGTTTATTATTGTCACAAATAAAACTATCAATTCATTAATGGAATTGCATTGGTGGTAAAAGAAATTTGCATCGGTGATTATATTGTGTAACATATTTCATCACAAGTATGAAAGTTATATGTTACAATAATGTTGTCAATAAATAAAGATTATATGTTACAATAAATATATCACTAATGTGTTCGTCTTTGTTACAAATAATATTATTAAATTTAACAATTTAATTGGTTAATCAATCAAAAATTTTGCATTGGTAGCCATAAAAGAGAAGTTTTCACAAATGATACAGATTTTTAATGCCAAGATATCATCACACAAGCAAATAAAAATTATTCTTATATACAAAAATAAAAAAGTTCAAAATTCTAATTTCTAATCTACAAAATTGGATATTTTAATATCCAAGACGATTATATTTATTACAATTATCTCAAACTACTACGTACTAATTTAAGTTAAAACTCTTCATAGTAAATTTCCTAGCTATTCTTCCAGATGAAGTTCACTATTGATTTGTTTCCTACAAAATAAATAAAAATAGAATAAATTAATTAGTTTATAAAATATTAAGCTATAAATTTAGTACTAAAATTTTATAATAATATAATGATAATGATAAGAAGTGATACTAACTATTCTAGATTTTATTAATTTATAAACTCACATGACTAGTTGGGGTATTTGATGTTGTAACACTTGATAGATCTCCGATTGAGGCAGAAGCATTGAGTAACAAATTAGGAATTAGTCCAATATTTGCCGATGTCTGGTTTAAGAATGAAATCATCAAGTTACTGTGATAGGGAACAAAACTTATAAGTTACTGCAAACTATAACAATCACATGTTGAATGCAGGTTCTTGTTAACTAATGTACCAAATATAATCTAGAAAGACAATTGCAATGCCCCTGAAGAGTAACAATGGATGTCGAATTATCTAACAACCCCCATGAAACAAGAAATGGAAAACAGAGGAGAAAACAAACGTACATTCAAAGCTGCATGAACAGCTTGTTCTGTGATGTCCCTGTCATTCTCAGAGGAGTAAGTGCCTACTACAAGTATTGGCATTGTAATCCCACAGTTCAAGCGAATTTGGTTACTCTTTATCTCTGTGTTTCTCACTTTTCTATACTTGAACCACACTCTCATACATAGACACACACAGAAACACAGACACAGACACAGACACACACATACATATAGAGATTGGAAGAGAAGTTTGAGCAAGTAGTTGAAGATCTTGCCTCTTCTATTCACAACCTAGAGGTTTGAATGGGTCAGCTTTCCAGGGAATTTTGTAAGCAAAGTGTGGAAAACTGTCTGTGCAACATGAAAGTAAATTCAATAGATCCATGTCAAACTTTCCAACTTAGGAATGGGGTAGACCTAGAAGAACCAACGAGAAATCAAACTGAACCCTATCTTATAAAAGACCAAGAAATCAAGAAAGAGGATGAAGAAAAAGATTAAAAAAAACCCCCCATACTATCCACCAGATCTTAGTATACCATGCTTTAACATCGAAAAAACTTTAGTAGATGTTTATGAAGAGAACATTATCCTTCGAATTACTAATGACCAAGTGACATTCAACATGAATAATGTATCAAAGAATCCGAAGGAGGGTGACTCATTTAGGCAAATTGATGTGTTCGAATCTTTAAAAGAGCAAAGGGAAGAAGAACAGATGGCAACATACATCAAGTTTGAAAAAGTTAAGAAAGTCTTTGTCGTGAAGCAAAAGAAGAAAAAGAAAAGGGAGTGACTAAGGAAGAACAAAAGCAGCTTGCCCTTTTACCAAACAAACTGCTAAACTTAATTGAAGATTCAGGGAGTTTCATTATTCCTTAATTTATTAACAGTTTACTAGTGAAGAGGTCATTATTGAAATTAGTTGGTTTTCTCAACTTTATCAATATTGTCATTCTGATCATTTTGCAATTTGTAGCTTACTCGTGGGCTACAAAATTGATGTTAAACAAAAAGGGTGGAAGCAAGCTGCTCATAATTGATCCTGGGTTAGTTTCCAATAATACAAGGTCAAGCTAATGACCATAAATTAGGATCTTTAGGGTAGATTTAAATTGTTATGCAATTAAAGTTGTTTACTTTCCATAAATAAATATTAATGATTCGGAATGTATTGCCTTATTAATTATCTTACTCTCTCTGAATCAATTATAAGATAGGAAAGCCAGCTAGACATCAAGCGCGTTTGGTCTACGCCTCTGACATATCACCATCTCAATCACCATGATGGTTTCATGATCTAACCCTTTTCTTTTCATTTTTTTAGTATTTTATTTCTTTGCCTTCTGCATATTATTTCATTCCCACTTTTGTGCTTGTATGTATCCTTTTCACATTGAGGACAATAAGTTGTTCAAGTGTGAGGAGGGTTATGTGTTTTTACCTTGAGTGTGAATTTTGCATATTGTATGATGGTTTGTTTAGGTTGCATGATGTGAATTGCGTGAATGCATCCATGCATAGGACTTAACAAGATATATTTAGCCGTAAACATAACCTTTTAGGTTGCAAAGATTTAGTAGCTTGTGAAATTAGTGACCTAAGTTACTTAGGGATAAATATGCCGGTTAATTAGGATACGATGTTAGTCCATTCATCCTAGGAAATTGCCATACTCATTTATAATTTTAGGCCAATGAAATAAGTGGCATTAGTAGTACATTTTCATGAGAATAATTAGCTAAAGCAATAAGGTAGGATAATTTTGTCTTTAAAAAAGAAAGAAAAAAGAAAAGAAAGAAAAAGGGAAAGTTATATAAATTTTAACTGAAATAACTATCCGCTGGCCTTCGGATTATGAATGGAGCTAGTAGCTAGTTAAGAATGTGATCTAACTGAGTAATCGGATCGACACGCATCACAAATATATGCCTTCACATAAAAAGGCTATAATGACATTCCAACCAAGTAGTTTAATAACAACATGAGTTAGTTGAGTAATCGGATCGACATTCATTACAAATGTTTGCCTCTGCATAAAAAGACTAGGTTCATGTCCTTAAAGAAAAATAAAAAATAATATTTTCAAATAAAAACTACCAAACTTCTTAGTAGCTTGATTTTTTATGAAAACCTACCGAGAAATAGCTACACTTTTGTTTTTGTAGCACCCACTCTCACAAGACACGTACCTGACATCCTGAGTGATGTCCGAGTACGTACCCCGCAAGGGTGGCGTGCTAGAATAATCAAACACTCGAACTCGGTACAAAATTTTCAAAAATAGCACAAGTGTATGCGAAAATTAATAATCGAAGTGGGCCCACTTTATTCAAAAACTTTTTCAATCACAAAGGTTACAATCATTTCACAAATCATCAGAATTTTATAAAGTCATTAGGGCCTATTACAGATACAAACAATTATAAACATAATATTATACACTACAACGTCATTTACAAACATTTCCAAGATGCAAAGTTATTACAAAGAAGAAATGTTTACATACACATGTCACATTAATTGTGGAAGACTCAATTTGATACAAAAAATAAAGAAAATAAAAATATAGAGGCGAACTGATCCTGACATCTATCTTTTACTTGAATTCATCGGCTATACTCCCGTTAGCCTAACGGGATAACTCTTCTTAGCCTAAAAAATATTTTAAATTTTTGGGTGAATTTTTGCAAACTCAGTGAGTGACCATCCTCGATAACCCACTCAATCACATAACACATCACATCACATTTTCACATAATTTATATCACTTCATTTAACATATAACATGACATTCAGAGCAGTCAAATCAATCATTTCAATCATTTAAAATACACATATCACTTACAATGCAATGCACATGAGACTCACTTTCGTTTATTACTTTGTTGTGACTAAGTTCCTATAACTATCCCGTATCTATTGTGGATACCGGGCTCATTTTTTATAGTGAGCCTTTGGCTCTTATACACTTTCTGAGATTTAAGCTCTTTTTCACAATCTGAGTTTTAAACACTTTTTCGGTGGCTACTTCGGTCACAATTGCCTTTATGTTTCATGCATTCATGTAATGGAATGCATTACGTTCACATATTTTCAATCAGTCACTTATTTCCATTTTACACATATCATCGGACCTTAGTCTGACATTCAACATTTAACTTGAGTATCAATTATTTTTTCCAATTCACATTTAATAAGCACTTCTATTATTATTCATGCATTTATCAAACTCCTCAGACATTCAATGTCCGGAATTAGAACAGTCACATTTCATTTCAATAGCAATTCAAAGCAAAAATTTAAAACATAATAAATAATGAATGAGACCATTTAGGTCGATTCACAGTATGCTCTAGATTAGCATTAGCTTCGATCATCTAGAAAAGTCTGGATGTGGACTTTTATCCTGCACATCAACATTATGCAATTCACACATTGCACACACACATTAATAACTTAGAATAATTATAAGTATTCATTTATGCACAATTATGTATATGAAATATGTACAATGCATATTCAATGATATTCCCGAGTACATTTCCTTAATATCATCTCATAACCACTTAACATGATTTTTGAATCATTCCTTAACACCTAATACACTCTCCTTCAGTTAATATCTCAATCCAACATCAATTAGGCTCATTCAAGATCATAATCAAGCCTAAACATTATATGGGAAAAACATTGATTAGTCAATCATCTCTAAACAAACATATCTTGGGGAAAAATTAATAACTTTTTCTGTAGATGTCGGATTAATGTCATTCTAGGACACTTTCAAAGGGGACTTCGAGATCTACAGAGAGATTTTTCCATCTAGAGGGTCAAAATTGTGAATTTTGAAAGTGTACAGTGTATCTTCGTTTAACGGACATACACCTCCCCCTAACAGACATACGTATGGTTTGGAGTGTTTTCCAGACCCGTGAAGATCCGCTTAACGGACGTAGGTGAAACATAAGCCCCTCCAAAGCATCTCTAATGGTTCCTACATCCACTCTAACATCACTTTCACTCATAATCTTCCCAAATTCACCTCTTCTAATGCAATATCACTTCTTAACAATTCAACAACTACCAAATTGATTTCATTAAACTCTCAAATCTCAATGCATTTGATTCATCATATTTAGCTACATCTCATCATTCATAATTCCTATCCTTTTTCCTTAACATATCTTATTCCTAAGTATCAAGCAATTCATATTCAAAATTCATTATTTCCATTTGCTAACTTCTTCATGTAAACCTCACTTTTAACTCAACATCATCCATACATAATTCATATTCCCTACTTGATCATAAACACTTAAAATAAAACACAAAAATATACATTCATCCACCAATGTACTGCACCCAATTCTCAAATTCATGACACATTTTGAGACTATTAAAGACATAATTTAAATTCGACGTCTTCATGAAAAAATGTAGCCATATGTCTCTAGTTTAATCCAAATTAAGAATCATCTCATTTGGATAACTACAGAACAAGTTATGGCTAAAACCTAGAAGCATAATCAGTGGACATGTTACTGCTAAAATTTTCCAACACTCTCTTCAATTTTCTAGATTTTATAACTTCCAAATTTTACATTTAAAACATCTTGTACCTAGATCATCTTTTATACTTCATTTTATCTTCATTCTCAACTCCATATCAACTCAATACCATTCAAAACAAAATTCATGATCTATATTTGATCACAAACCAAAAACAGAAGATATATATTTGCCCATTCATCATTGATTTTCTATACTCATCCTAACACCATTATATGGATCATCCAACTTCCAAAACATCTCTATAACAAATTTAAATCATTAATCATCATACATATACAAAAGTAAGAAATTTACCTAGGCTTTTCATCATCCACGACATATACATAAAAACTCACATAATTAAGCCATCAATCTTACATTACTCATCATTTTAGTTTCATTTAACAATACCTATAAAGATTAACAAGCTACTTACTTGATTTAGCTCCAAAATCTTCAAAATCTCACTCAACCCTAGCTCCCAAGCATCACACGATCTTCATCTTCTAAAGGTGGATTAGGTTGGGTGTAGTAAATGAAAGAAACAATAAGATGGAGGTAGCAATTGAAAGATGGAAGCAAGGTTCAACGTGGGTGAGGTGAGAGTGAGTGATGAAAATTGAAAATGAAGGAGAAGAAGAAGAAGATCCCACAAAGAAGATGGAGAGAGCGAGAATAAAACACCTAATGGCCTTTTAACTTAAAAGCATCATGAGAGACAAAACAAGGTTGATCTTTCTAATTAAAAAAATAGTGAACTTAAGACATGGTTTGGCAAGTGACAATGTCCAATCTTATGGCATTAAACTATGTCCAATCAATTTCAATTCCTACTCCAATTGTCTCCCAATTTTCAATGACACTTGTTAATATATCCGAAAGTCATTTATCAAAATTTCCATTGTCATTGGACAGTAAATTCTACTACAATTTATCAATTGTCTTGCCACTTGAAGTTTTTCCTAGTCTGAAAATACCCAAAATTTTAGAAATTTCCTAAAATTCACTAAAAATTCTAAATCAAAATAGACAATCTCAAAATCAATTTTAAACATATAAAAATCAAAATTCTCAATATAATCACTTTTATAAACAATTATACTTGGAATATGTCAATGAATGCATGTACAATCCTTTTCATGTGCAAAAAAATTCAATATTCACGTGTATGTGTATGTCATATTATGCATGAGCATGAAATGCACTTTCTAACTTCTTAATAAACTCTCATATACACTATTTTAAGGTTCTAGCCCCTTATTATGAGAACGAGATGTTACATTTCTCCCCCTTAACAAATTTTGTCCTCGAAATTATTATCTGATTGATCAATAAGGTAGGGGTATTGTTTCATCATATGCTCCTTCGTATCCCATATAACTTCATCACTCGAATACTATCTTTCAAATTACCATAGTCGATAGACTCACTAGGTCCTTCAATCACTTATTTTGTGACTCATTATCATAACTTGTTCCTTAATATATATCTCAGATTATTCACAAATTTCACTTCCTATGTCGACATTACATCTATGTCAGATCACAATGATATTTCCTAACGTACTCCTATGTAACACAGTGTGAATCTGATAAATATTCATTGGTAAGATTAACTTAAGTTAATGGTCCTATAGGCTCTCAATAACTTCATATGGACCAATACAATTCTAGCTTAGCTTAACATTTTTTAATCTGTGCACACCTTTCTAGGATATACTCTCAGAAACATTTCATCTTTCACTTGATACATTACATCTCTTCAGTGTTAACACACTAAACTCTTATGTCTATTTCACTATATTCCATATCTTCGGCATTGATTCACCTAACTCGTTTATCTTTCTTGAATCACTTAATTTCTAACACAAATCAATTTCACTTCTCAATAGTATCTCAAATCAATTTGGCCTTCAACCATTCTTTTGGCCCTCTTCATTTCAATACAAGGGCGGATGACTCTTACTGTCATATAACACCTCATATGATATTCTAACGATATCACTGTGACAATGATTGTTATGCTTAAAGTCAATTAAAACTATATATTGACCTCATGTTCTTATTGTAGGAAAATCCCGGTGTGTCCATCACATGAACACGGTGCAGAAAACAAAATTTTTTGTCCCGGGACATTCCCGAAAGCCAGGATCCATGTGTATGTATAAACAGTCAAACCATAACGACCAACATAGA
>JAOQMR010000009.1:774352-789921 GCA_027563865.1 Erythroxylum pelleterianum | reverse complement strand
TTTACATATAATTAGAGCAATAATTTACAAATTAGAGCAACATTATAGACACATTAATCATGGCATATTAGAGGAATACTTACAACCTAATGTAAAAAATTTAGGTTTACATGCAATAATTTACAATTACATATAACAGCAATAATTTACATATAATTAGAGCAATAATTTACATATAACAACTATAAAACCTTTAAGATACCCGTATGAGTTGGGTCATCGGGGAGGGAGGAGAACTTACCATTGCCGTCGGAGACGAGGAGGAGGAGCGACGGTGGCTAGCGCCGGACGACGAGTAGCAAGCGGCGGCGACTAGCGGAAGAGGAAGAGGCGACGCGCAAGGAGGAAGAACGGTGAAGAACAGAGGAAGAAGAAGGAGAGGGCTACGTCTGCGGGAAGGAGGAGGGAGGGTTCAGAGGCAGCCCTAAATAACAACCAAAACGACGTCGTTTACCTTAAGTGAGGGGCGCGTATCCGACGTGTTCACCGACGCCTTCACCGACGAAAATGGGCGTCGGTACCTATTGCTCTCAAATTCAGCGACCGAATGGTGTTCGGTCGCAAATTGTTTTAAGAAAACCCAATTTCCCCGACGGTTACGTTGTTTCGGTCGGTATTTCCAACGGTTTATATACCGTCGGTATATTTCCGTCGCTATTCCTCATTTTCCTTGTAGTGTTTTGGTATAACATTCCATCACATGTAAAACATCTTGTAAAGAGTAGCATACTCTTAGATGTTACTAATGTGTATATGTGGATTATGTACTGTGATGCTAAAATGTATGTCCATATTTATAAATATAATAGGAAGCTTTGATCTTCTTAAATACTTGTGTTACCTATAATGCCTTAATAAGTGAATGTGATTGCTTGAACATTTCATTCCCATAGGGTATATTCTCGGATAATTTATTGATGTTCGGGCATATGCAATATGATAGTGGTGTGTTACACAATCCATGCTCAAAGTCCTTTTGGAATGCTTAATTATGAGAAAACTACAATTCTCAACAAAATGTCCTCTATTAGCCATGCTAGAACCTCCGCTAGTAGTTTAATTTATATAGGCAGCGCCATGTACTATATTTGGGAAGAAAGAAACTAAAAAATTTTCAAGAACCAAGCATCCTCGACTACCCAAGTGATTAACCATACAGGGAATGGATAAAAGATCAACACCTTGTTTACATCCTTTAATTGTTTCAGTGTCTGTCAAAGCATTTCAAATGTTATATAGTTCATGTTTGCTTAAAGTATTCCTCTTCTTATGGTTACCCAACCATTGTCGTCTCTACTTGGAACCTTGTACTAGTAATACCGCCCAATTGGGGCTATTAAAATCCGTACGTGATTTATTTTGACTTGGGCTTATTTTGTAACATAGTGTCGTAATTCTCAAACATCTCTTTTTGTACAGTATTATTTGAAAGAAGAAATGTTAACACTGTAGAGTTGATCCAAGGCTGCACTCCGCAATCATAGCGGCCGTTTTTGTAGACTGATGATTGACAAATAGTTGGAGGCGGAAACTGGCAGTGAATGTTCTTCCTTGGATTACTATTAAGCGGACCGAACACGCAGTGACTTTGACGAAAGAAGCATTAAAGCATAAGGATGGTGAAGAAGCGAGTCATTATTTTGAGATGAAAAGGGCAGGCGGCGTGTGCAGCGGATGTGTTTGGCAAAATGCCATGCCGCCTTTGCTTGAAGTTGAACAATACAAAATGCCAGCCTTCTTGTAAATATTAAAATGAATTTTTGACTAAAAGTAACTCTTGGGAAATAACGTAGTGCTGAGTTGGTCATTGGAATTTGAAAATAATTTAAAAAGTTCGTACGGCCGGGGGCTTTTTCGTGATTGCCATGACCAGTGGTCTCCACTTTCTACGAAACTTTGGAGAGTCCACTCGAACCTCAATCTAACCTAAGCACTAGGCTACCAACAAGTTATTGTTGAAGTCAACTATCTCGAAGTTCTCAATTTACTTTCCTCTTTCGATCATGTTTTGATTGATGATCACATTTTGGTGACAGGTACACAACGTCTTCTCCGCAGCGACGGGGAAGCCCAGATCAACCATGTTGCACGTGAAAGGAATTAATGTGCGGACCATCTCGCTTCCCTCGCCACCCTCTTAGGCCCAGGCTTGCACATCCTCCAGGAGCCTCCGGTGACTCTTTTGGACTGTCTCCTCCAAGACGCTCACGGCGCGTTATATCGCCGACTTTGCACTAATTAGTTGTTGTTAGTTTCAGTTTCTTTGTAATTAAAAAAAAGTTAGAAAGTAAGAAAATGAATTATGATTTAAATTAATACGCGTAAGAAAGTGTGGATGTTGGTGACCCAACACCCAGTCGCCAGCTGGCTGTCGGAGAGGGGTCCCCAGATCTCTCCATGCACGTGACTCTCCCTTATTATTTCTTATTACCAAATTTCTATTTACACACACACTAGGCCTAGGGCCTAGGGTGAACCGTTCCCTAAATTTTAAAAAAGCAACATATACGTACACATTAATCAGAATATGATGAATTTTAAGTGAGAAAAAAATGAAAATGAAAAAGAAAAAAGAGAGAGAGAGAGAGTTGATGTGGAGATGAGTTATAATGGTTTAATAAAAGAAGGGTTACTTAAGATTCAAATGGTATTATCTCAAGGTGGTAGAGAAGAAGAAGGTGGAGGAAGGGCATTGGCACCATTTGAGCCAACGGAGTTACACGACCAATAGATTTAGATACTTGGATTGGATCTGCTTCTGGTAGCTCACTTATTACTTTCTCTTCTTTTCTTGTTTCTCCCTTCTGTTGCTTGCGTCCTTTCCTTTTGAATCTAAGCTCCTTCGTCCTGTTCTCTTACATGATCGATTCTTTAGGGAATTGGGTTTGGTTTGGTTTGGTTTCCGATTTTGATCGGGGATTGTTACATTTGCCGACTTTCCAACTGACGCTTGACCTTTTCCCTTGTTTCTTGATTGATTTTAAGTGAGTTTAGATGCAGAATGGTGCAATTTCTCACCTTTTTTCTGGTTAAACCTAAATTTGACTTACATCAGATCATGGATAATTGTTTTCTTTCTCTTTTTCTTTGGGTTCTTTCGGTAGGCAACTTTTTGCTACAGTTGCGGTGTCTTGTCTACCTGTGATTCCAGTATACACATAGTAATAATGTTGAACTATTTTATGTCATTGTTCTGGCACGATCTATATGCTTTAGATTTTTAATGCATTTTCATCATTAGCTTGTGTATGCAAAAAGGATTTTTAACATTTTAGATCAGTGATCGCATTATGTAATCAGTACCTTTTGAATGACCTATTAAATACATTCTCATCCTTGCCTCCTCCATTGTTCATAACCTTCTTTTCGGTCAAGCCGTTACTGTTCTGAACTTTATCATATGGGTTTCCATATTATCGGGAATTAGAACTTTAGTGGAAAGCAAGTGAGTAACGTTTCTTGGCAATCTGTTGTTAAGTCTCCTACGTTAAGTTTTCGTCTGATTGCATTGAGTTGGGTTTTAACAGCTCAGTTTTAGGGGTTCTTTTGTTTAAGATACTAGTCAACGTGACATATCTGAAATCCTTGATCTTGGAACCCATCATGCACTTCTCTGGCATCTGACTTTGATGGAGAGAATTAAACACTTATCCTTTTGAAATATTTGCAATTTATGTAGTAGTTATTTCACATAACTCATTTTTTGCTAATTTCTTGTAGTTGATGGGAACCCTTGATTGATTCCTCTTCCCAAGGGACCTTATATTTTGTATTTTAGTAATTTTGTTGTAGTGAATTACTATTTTCTTTATTTTAAGTTGCTTGTTATGGATAACTTGTTTCTAGTGATGTTTCTAATTTTAAGCAGGGTTTTAGCATGCAGGTCATATGGCCTCCAACTTAAGAGAATTGGAAGGGAATAGAGTTGCAACAACTTGTTTAGATGTCTAGGAACCTTTCCTGAGTTGAAGAAGTCTTTCATGGGGTAAGGATTTGGAGTCGAAATGGTTTTACATCCCAATAATTTAAGGACATGGAGGATACACGAGATGACACTGGGTCAACAGAGCAAGGGCTTCCTAATACTGCATGGTGGGGTTCAGATTTCATAGAGAAATTTGAGTCTGTTTCGTTGCGTTCTCAAGATGATAGTTTGAGTAATAGAGAATCACCAAGAAGTTCTGAAGAAGATGGATTACCTTCACAGACTGCTTCACAAATTCTCTGGAGCACCGGGATACTTTCTGAAAGAATACCAAATGGTTTCTACTCGGTCATACCGGTGAGAACTGTGATCCATTTATCACCATGAAATATTACTATCCCTAACTTTCAATTGATTAATTTTTGGTGTAATCTGTGGTGTAACATGAACTTCTGAGGGCTTATCAATTAAGTGTTTGTGAATACTGGATAGCAACAAACAATTATTTTTGTTTTCTTTTACTGCTTTACTGTTAAGACTTTGGCATTGGTAATCTTCTTTTCACTGCCTCTTTGGTAATCGTTGGTTTGTTCTATTTCTTCATGAATCTTTACAAGAGAAAAAGGCTGAGAAGCTTTACAAGGGCAGGATCCAACAATAGTGAGTAAAAGGAATCTAATGGGATGCAAGAATAAAATGTGAGAATAGAGGCTGAGGTGGCATGCTCTGTGCGTGATCACTAAGGAGTGCAGTTACGATTGTTGAGTCTGTTACGCTGTAGGCAGAGTCTAATTGGTGTCAAGTTGTTATTTTGTGTCAAGTTGTTATGCCAGATAAGGCGGAGTTTGTTATGCGTCATTTATAAGAGCACAGGAAAGAGAGAAAAGAGGCAGAAAAGATTGATGAAATGTTTTGATGATTGAGAAGTAAGGCAGACTTCACAAAACTGTTGGTGTCATCAATTCTTCTTATCAATATAAACTCTCGTTTCCTTAGAATCTTGTCCTTTACAGTCCCATATAATAGTGCTTTGTCTTTTACATTTTATTAAGTTAGTGTTCTAACAAATTTGGTATCAGAGCATCACAATCCTCCCGTGATAATCTGACCACATTGACATGGAACCAACACACCCAAAAACTCGGATGGAAACACGGGTAGAGCAATTGGAAGAAGATTTCAAAGGTATGAATGCCAACTTTGCTCTCGTTATAGCCTAGCTACAAGAAACCCAAACCAGCCTACAACTTCTTCTACAAAACCAAGTTAACCAACAACAACAACTTGGAGATTCAAGCACTTCCAAAACCCAAACACCCAGCAAAACTGAACCAGAAGCAAATACCTAAGCCAACACCATAAACCCCATTGACCCACGGAACCAAACCCTTGATATTGTTGAAAAATTGTTGGGAAAAGACAAATACCCAAGAAAGTTAGAGCTTCCGGTGTTCGATGGTGAAGGAGCAGATTCATGGATTTTCCGAGCAGAACGATAATATGTTATCAATCGGTTGACGGAGAGTGACAAGTTAGAGGCAGTGGGCGTGTGTTGTGAGAGTGAAGTGCAGGCATGGTTATGTTTTGAGGAGCGTAACAAGTCATTTTCTTCATGGAAAGAACTAAAGGGCTAGATATTGCAACGTTTTGCAGGACTACATGACGGGACTTTACTCCATCGATTTTTTGCTGTGAGATAGGGAGGAACGGTGGTAGAATATCATGCTTAGTTCGAGTACTTGGCAGCGTCTGTGGGAGCTTTAGAAGAGGAAACAATGGCTGCTATCTTTGTAAATGGATTGCAAGAGAAAATCAAGGCTGAATTATTAGTCTTGAGCCCACGATCGTTGAAGGAAACCATGGATACGGCGGGCCGAATCGGACGAAAGAATCAGATCTTGGGTCTAACTCCTAACTCCAAAACCCACAAAGAACCCCCTTCAATCCAATACAAAAGTGATAACAAAACCATCACATGGACCCCAAACAAAAACTACAACCCATCAACAAACAAAACACCTCAGCCAAATACGACATTAAACCCACCTCACAAACAAAACACACCAGAAACCACTAAAACACCAGCCTTAGCTGCACCACCAAAATTTCGGAAATTAACTCCTTCCGAGGCTCAAACTAAACGAGTTCAAGACTTATGTTTCCGTTGTGATGAGAAATGGCACTTTGGCCATCGCTGTTCGCAGCGAGAACTAAATGTGTTGCTAGTTAGTGAAGGTGATGAAGATGAAGGACTAGAGGAGGAAGGAGTAACGACAATAGAAGAAGCTCTGAATAGTGTGGAGCTCTCTTTAAATTCAATGGTTGGATTGTCAGAACCTAGAACCCTGAAATTGAGAGGCGAAGTACATGGCTTGGAGGTTGTAGTGCTTATCGATTGTGGGGCTACCCAAAACTTCATCTCCACTAGTCTAGTAGAAACTCTACAAATTCCCATTCATGAGACTTCCCAGTACGGAGTTGTGATTGGGTCGGGGAAACAATTGAAGGGTATGGGGGTGTGTAAAGGGGTGGTTCGTAGGTTGCAAGAATTGACTATTGTGGAAGATTTTCTTCCTTTACCCATGGGGAGTACCGATTTGATTTTGGGACTAAAGTGGTTATCCACTCAGGGAGAAACTAGGGATGATTGGAAAAAGCTCACTATGACTTTTGAGGTAGGGGGTCGACTGTTCAACTTAAGGGAGACCTAAGCCTTACTAAGGCATTGGTTTCCTTGAAGACCATGGCTAAGGAATTTCAACAAGAGCAATCGAGGCTGATGTTGGAGTTAATGCATATAGCAGTCCAGAGTAACACTACTAGGGAGTGTGATGATCCGAGAGTCAAAGAAGTACTGCAAGAATTTAAGGCTGTTTTTGAGAGCCCGAAGGGATTACCTCCAGTGCGTGGTAATGAACATGCACTTGTGTTGAAAGAAGGCGCGGGTCCTGTCAACGTTATGCCATACCGCTATCCTCATTTTCTAAAGGCGGAGATTGAAAAGTTAGTAACAGAAATGTTATCGGCAGGCATTATACGGCCCAGCGTTAGTCCCTTCTCTATTCCTGTGCTTTTGGTCCGTAAGAAGGATGGTGGGTGGAGATTTTGTGTGGATTATAGGACATTGAATCGTGTTACGATTCCGGACCGATTCCCAATCCCTAACATCGATGAGTTGACAGACGAGCTTCATGGGTCAAGTTGTTTACCAAACTAGATCTTAAATCGGGATACCACCAAATCTGTGTCAAGGAGGATGATGTTCACAAGACTGCCTTTCGCACTCACGACGGCCACTACGAATTCTTAGTGATGCCGTTCGGATTGACGAATGCTTCGGCAACGTTCCAAGCATTGATGAACAATATATTCCGCCCGTTTCTACATCGGTACGTGCTCATATTCTTTGATGATATCCTGATTTACAGTTCAACCTTTGATGAACATATGGAGCATTTACGATCTGTTCTAACTGTTTTGAGAGAGCAATGTCTTTATGCAAATGCCAAGAAATGTTGTTTTTTGCCAGCCTGAAGTAGAATATCTTGGGCATATTATCTCCGCCCAAGGAGTTGCAGCAGATCCTAATAAAGTTAGTATCATGGATCAATGACCCATGCCTTCTAACCCAAAGGAGCTGCGAGGGTTCCTTGGTTTGATGGGGTATTACAGGTGATTTGTGTGCAACTATGGCAAAATCGCTGCTCCAGTAACAAGCTTGCTCAAGAAAGACTCTTTTCAGTGGATAGAGGAAGCTTCCGCGGCTGTCAACACTCTAAAGCAGTCCATGAAAACTGTGCCAATGCTCGCTTTGCCAAATTTTTCAACAGAATTTATTGTCAAAACTGACGTGTCGGGACTTGGCCTTGGAGCCGTGTTGTCACAAAAAAGGCGGCCAATTGCGTTTTACAGCCATTCGTTGCAAGGAAGAGCACGTTTTAAATCAGTTTACGAACGTGAATTGATGGCAATTGTGATGGTGATTCAAAAGTGGAGACATTATTTGCTGTGTCGGCATTTTGTAGTGCGAACGGATAAAAAATCACTGAAATTTCTGTTGGAGCAACGTTTGATTGCTTCTGAATATCAAAGGTGGCTTAAGAAGATTATGTGATACGATTTTGAGGTTCAATATTGTCCGGGCCCGGAGAATAAAGTGGCGGATGCATTATCTAGAATTCCCCATCATGAAGAACTAATGGCTATTTCAGTACCCTCTTGGATTGATTTGCCCCTTTTGCATAAGGAGATTGCTGCTGATCCTGATCTTTGTGCTATCAAAACAGCCTTGGAGGAGGACCCATTATCTAAACCTGGGTGGTCTCTGGTGCATGGAGTGCTTCACTACCATGGCAAGCTGGTAATTCCTAACTCCTCATCTCTTATTCCACAAATTCTACAGGAATTTCACTGCAGTCCAGCAGTAGGACATGGAGGATTTCTTTGCACATTTAAACGCATATCAGCAGAGTTGTTTTGGCACGGTATGCGTGCAGCTATTAAGTGTGCAGCCATACGGCCACTAAACTTACTCCCTTTAAGATTGTATATGGGAGAGATCCTCCAATTCTGATACGGTATAATCACGATGACACTACAAATTCTACTCTGGAAACACAGTTGTTATAGCGAGATTTGATGTTGGATGAGCTCAAAGAACAGTTGTTGATTGCTCAAAATCGGATGAAACAATTGCCAATAAACATAGGCGCGACTTGACTTTTGAAGTAGGGGATTCAGTCTATCTCAAGCTGCGTCCTTATCGACAAAGTTCCTTAGCTTCGCGTCCTAACGAGAAATTAGCACCATGCTATTTCGGACCATTTCCAGTTATTCAACGTATTGGTGAGGTGGCTTATAAGTTGCAACTTCTAGACAATGCTGGAATTCACCCAGTATTTCACATTTCGCAATTAAATAGGCCGTGGGAAAACCTGATCAAATGCTGCTCACTTCTAGCATCTTTATCTTCTGATATGGAGTGGACCGTGAAACCTGAAGAAATTTTGGAGACTTGTGGTCAGGGAGCTGAGTTGGAGTTGTTAGTTAAATTGAAGAACCTTCCACCTTTTGAAGCCACATGGGAACCACTTCAGCTTTTAAGGGATGTTTTTCCTGATTTCCACCTTGGGGACAAGGTGAATGTTGAAGGAGGGGGTAATGATGGGCCACGTCCTGCGATCTAGATTGTTTACAAGAGAAAAAGGCTGAGAGGCTTTACAAGGGCAGGATCCAACAATAGTGAGTAAAAGGAATCTGATGGGATGCAAGAATAAAATGTGATAATAGAGGCTGAGGTGGCATACTCTGTGCGTGATCACTAAGGAGTGCAGTTACGATTGTTGAGTCTGTTATGCTGTAGGCAGAGTCTAATTGGTGTCAAGTTGTTATTTTGTGTCAAGTTGTTATGCCAGATAAGGCGGAGTTTGTTATGCGTCATTTATACGAGCACAGGAAAGAGAGAAGAGAGGCAAAGAAGATTGATGAAATGTTTTGATGATTGAGAAGTAAGGCAGACTTCACAAAACTGCTGGTGTCATCAATTCTTCTTAACAATATAAACTCTTGTTTCCTTAGAATCTTGTCCTTTACAGTCCCATATAATAGTGCTTTGTCTTTTTCATTTTATAAAGTCAGTGTTCTAATAGAATCTTTATAAATGCTTTATGTGTGAAGTACAAATAATTGGGTATTAGTGCAGGCGATAGGAATGGGAGGAAAGGAATGTGATTAAATTGGAACTGCTGTAGTTTCTGCGGCCAATGTCCTTGCCAAGGATAGATTCTTTTCTTTTCTGCGCTCTTACATGTGTTTGACAGGTCCTCTGATACAGCATTTAGGTTTCTTGTTTGCAAAGTTTTCACCATATGTCAAGTAATTATGTATTTTATGTGCTTTTATGTTTATTTAAATATTGGGAGTTTTTTTATATGAGAGTTTAGGTAAGGATCATGAATGTTGTGCATTGAGACTGGTTATTACTTAAACCTTACATGTATTTTATTCATGAGTTAATTTGATTGCATTTTGAGAGCAGGATAAAAAGCTCAAGGAACTTTTTGATACTCTTCCAACTTTTGATGACCTTAATGCTTTGGAGGCAGAGGGTTTCAAGATTGATACTATTCTTGTTGATACAAAAAAAGATAAGAAGCTATCTATGTTAAAGCAATTGGTTTTAGCACTGGTGAAGGGATTGAACTCAAATCCAGCTGCTATGATAAAGAAGATTGCTGGACTGGTGAGAACATTTCCATGACCTTATTGGATTCCAAAGATATCCTGTTAGAAATATCACACACACATGGATTCACTGTTATGTGTTACTTGGTTTTCCTACCATCAACATCTCTTTTTAAGGATTTGTGTAGATGTCTAAGTCCATTTGTTTGTTTGATTTTCGACATGCTGAGATTTATTTTTAATGTCTCAGAAACATCACATGTTCCTTTATTTGAACCATTTAATCACATGTAGAGATGCAATGTGAAAGAGAAGAAATTATGTTAAAGTAGAAATAAACACAAAAAATGAAGAAGAAATGTTAGGGAAAAGTATAGTTCAGAATAACGAAGAGAAAAATTTGGGGTTGGCTTTTAAGAGGATGCAGTTTCGCTTTTGTTATTTGGTTTCTTTGTATTCCGACTGAAATGAGAATTTTCGGCAATTTATCAGCTTTGTATATGGTCAGTTATTATTCTTGTGGTGGTGGTGGTCCAAAATTCTTGTCATGATGGTGCGTTTGACACTTGGATAAGGTAATTAATTTGGTGATGAAACTAAGGCAGCAAACAACGGGCACGCATAGCTATGCTGGTTATCAATGTCAACTGCATTTGGTAATGAAAGCAATGAAGAAGGACAACCATTCTTCTTGAACTCCATACAGAATTCAAATTCTTGTTTTAGGTTGAGAAGATTAATCTTTATATATTCACTGTTGCACTTGTTGGGTAATGATACAATTGTGATGTAAACCCTGGAGGAAATAATCCAGAATTTCTTGGCCAATTCAGAATTCAAATTATTCCTTAACATTGTAGCCAACTATTCAATTTTTTTCATTTAAAAACTACTTATTTTATTTCCTTTCATTGGTGAATAGGTTTCTGATTTTTATAAGAGGCCAACAGTCGACAGTCCAGCAAAATCTGCAGTTGAAGAAACCTCCCAGGTGGTTGAAAATCAGGGTGTTCAGTTGTTGGGGCAAATAAGGCATGGCTCATGCTGTCCCCGGGCAATCTTGTTTAAAGTTTTGGCAGATACTGTAGGTCTTGAGAGTAGGCTCATGGTGGTAAGCTCCAGGCCCATCTATTGAATTGACCTTTTCTTTTGGTTCTACTGTCTCTCTCTCTTAATTTCTTTTTACCATTGAGATTCAGTATCTTGATATGAAATGTGCTTTTTTCCAGGGTTTACCAAATGACAGGGCAGTTGAGTGCACAGACTCTTATAAGCATATGTCTGTGATAGTTGTATTGAATTCTGTTGAACTACTGGTTGATCTGATGAGGTTTCCTGGTCAATTGATACCCCGGTCAACCAGGGCAATGTTCATGACTCATATTTCTGCAGCAGGGGAGAGCGACTCTGCAGAAAATGATTCATGTGATTCACCCCTGGAACCAAACAGTCCTCTTTATGGTTTTTCTGAGAGAGTTGATACTGACAGGTTAGGACATTGCCTTGACTCAACTTTGCTGCCTGTTTCACTTGCACGGTAAAGTGTGAATGTTTTAGAACATTTATAAGTTGTTTGCTGTCCTGTTTCTTATTTACAGTGTTGAGAGGGACGACAACTTTCAGTTCCATAGGAAAATAGAAGCTTCTTCAAATGTTACGGGTCCTTCATTGAGAAATGCAATGTTGCGATCAGCTACCTCCATTGATAGGAAATTGAAGTAATATTTTCCTCTATTCTATCTTGCACTTAGGCTTCTACATAGTTCTTAATACTTATCTGCTTGACTTGAAGTGTAATAGCTCCTAAATGTTTTGATTGAATCCTATTATTTTCGCCTTTTGTTTTTCCTCAGTTTGTCTCATAGTGAACCAAATATAGCAACAACTTTTTGGCGGCGTAGCAGAAAAAAGGTCATTGCTGAACAGCGGACTGCTAGTTCAAGGTTTTCTACAAATCCTTTTATGTCAATCGACATTTTGTATGCAGCCAATATAGGTGAAACTTTAGGAGTTTTTGTAAGGTAAAAAATATTTTCTTTTGGGGGCTTCATACTCTCCTTTGGCATAAATCCTCTGGGTTATGCTTATTAGAAGATTTAGAAGTCATGAGCGCATATTGGGTCATATGGTATATCATCAATTATAGATCTGGGAATGGACTGCTTCACATATTGTACTGTATTTCAAGCTATATTTACTTGAATATGATCTCTGCACGTGTTCATTCACATCATTAAAGAAGGTATATACCTGAAAGAGGGAATATGTAGTTATTTGGAACCTATTGAGATGGTTAATCTCCAATACATTGGTAGCAAATTGTGAGGAAAGCTCTATACATGCTGTGTAAAATCTTGTTTATTCAAGACTAATCAGATTATTGATCTGTATAAGAACTTCATAGAATCTGAATACATTAGGACCTGTAAATGCTTAAAATGTTGATGCCCTTTAGCTTGGCCAAAACTCACTGAAAAGCTTTTATGTCTGTAATATGGTTAAAGGTTTAACTAAGTGACAATGATAGCAAGGTAGAATGAGGCTCAAAAGAGATGACTAGCTTTCTTGATCAACATGTGGATCATGGACCAAAGATGTGAAATTTATATTCAAAAGCGATTATGTTGGTTCTTGTGATGGATTTTTTGGTCACAATAAGCTGCTACTTGAAAACAATTAGTTGGTTAGATGCTGAAGTTTATTATCCCTTTCTTTCACTATGTTTAGTGAAAACTTTTTGTTCTGATACTCCTATAACTAAAAAGAATAACTCAGAGGAGAGAAATTCCCTCGATGCATGTAGGTTTTTTGCATGCCTGCTAGATATACAAAGGGTTTTAGCAGCTATATGTTGTGGTTATGGCTCTCTGTGAGCAGTCAATTGTGCCTAGGTTCCTTGTTGCTAGGTACAAACTTAGTTCCTAGGCTAGTCTGCTTGGCAACAACTTTTATGTATTCGACAAGTCTTTGAACTTTTCGGTAGTTTTTTCTGCTCTTTAAAGAGACTGGACTAAGAACATATGTAACTTAATGATGTGAGCTTATTGCAATCTTTTGGAAGTTCTTTCTAAATTCTAAATTGTGCTACTGAGAACGTCAAATTTTCAATTGCAAACTTAAATGGTAGAACAATTCCCAGATGGATATGGTTAACCTGACAGATTGGGATTTGCACTCTTGGATCGCTAAACCTGGTTTTCTTTGTTTATACTTCGATATTATCAGCTTTGGTTGTGAACCTGCATACAAGAGATAGAATTTGTTCAGGCTGTGTCCCATAAATTTTGGTCCAACAAAGCCTGTACTGTATCGAGCTTACATGAAAAATGTTTTTCCTTTTAGCCTGCCCCTGTTGAGATATTTGTTAAAATGAATGCCACTTAAAGTAACAAGGTTGATACTGGATAAAATTTTAGTTGTATATCTTCCGCCGGGCCAGCTTATTTATGCCACCTTCTTACTTTTCTTTGCATAGTATGTATAATGATCAGTTTAAATTTAAAATTGTGCCCGGGCCTCTTTGCTCAAACATTTTGGTTCCATACGATTCTGTTGGACTGCTCCATAGCTTGACATATTGGTTGAAGGTTATTGACAGATGTAGGTTAGTTGATGAATATACTATTTCATAATAATACATATAATTTTACAAGTTTAGGCCTCTTGGACGTTAAGTATGCTCTATATTTGCTGGAAGTTAGATTTGAGAGCTGAGTTTTAGAAATAAGGACTTCAAAACAAAAGGGTAGGCCTAGAAATTTCTTGTAGAGTTTCTTTCAAAAGTAAGGTATCACATTTAGGGTTTTAACACAAAAACTTTCAACGTCAAAGGTTACTAGAAATCACTTATGAGGCTTTTGGAATCACTCCTAAATCTGAAAATCACTCTTAGATAGAAAGCATCACTCTTCCCATAATTGAAATTCAGGAATTCTGGAAAACTTCACATGATTCTGTGTTGAGGACAGTTACAGAAAATAAACCTAAACATGATTATTAAAGAAAAATAACTCAGACTTTCTTGAACATAAAAGCGAATCCGATTCTCTAAAAGTTCCATCGTATTTTCTGTTATTGATACTTTTAGAGAGGTTTATGTTTAAATAATCTTCAGGTTCTATAATAAATATAGATGTTTGGTTCCTAGTTAGTCTTTTCATTATCACACTTCTTTTTACAGTTTCTTTTTGGGCCATAATTCTGGGAGTAACCCACAGATATATCACACAGTAATTTTCTCTTAGCATGCAGTTGATGCTTTTGACAGAAATTGTTAGGTCTTTGTTTGGTGCTTTTCCATTGGATTTTCGTTAAAAGCTTATCTTCTTTCTTCATAAATTTAATTGTAGTTCTCATCAAACTTGATTTTTCAGCCCAGAGCATCCTTCACTTCGAGTACGTGGGAGGTCAATGTTAAGTGGTGACAGACATTCAATCAGAGGTTATGCTGATGACGTTGCCACATCAAGGTTCTGACCTCTGTTCCTAAACTTTTATGCATTTTAGATTCTAGTATGCATGATAGAATTTTGAATCATTTCTATATCCAATTGGTCTTCCTCATTTTTAAATTAATGTTTACTCTATTTTTGTTGGTTCACTAGTTTAGTTTCCAGAAATCAGTATTTTCCTAGCAACATGTTAGACAAACTAGGAAGTTGTGAAAATTATATGTGATTTTAAATATTTCAACTAAATTTCCTGGGCAATTTTTTTTTTTGTTTACTTCCTTTCTTTTTGTCTAAATCATGAACTTCTCATTGATCCTTTCTTCTGTCAATCAGAGGCAGGTAATGTCCCTTGCTCATTAGGTTTCTTGTGCCTATCTAAAGTAACCAAAAACTTGCACCTTCACAAGTTGTATTATTCGCATGAGGGAGTATATACATCCTACTCAGCTGTTGTTTTCAAACTAACACTTGCTAACACTCAGCTGATGATGCTTCCACCATTATCTAGACCAAAAGCTATGAAAATAGTTGACGCATTAATTCAGCTTCAGTGATTCATTCATATGCTTAATGCCTACATTTTCTCCTTTGAAAGTGAAAAACAAAAAGTTCTTGGAAGGTGCAACTTGAGAAATAGGTTTTCAATGAAGATTCCTAGCAACCTCCTATTTGCCCCACAATGGTATCCAATGAAAGGATTTTGCATTAGAATGGCCTCCTGCAGTACTATTGATCAATGTTAATCAGAGAATTCAAACGATCCAGACTGCCCCCAACTCTACCCTTGAAAGATTTGATATAGTAGTTGTGTGAAGCCTTAACCTTTCTATCCCTAATCCTAGCTAAAAATCAAAGAAAATTCCAAATCTCTTGGTGAAGGTAGACAAATAGGGAATATGATTTATTTACTTTGTGATAGCAATATGGGTCCTGAACCCATATTGACATACTCTAGGAGAAAGAGGGAGAAGGGAACGCACATAGGCCACACTGTTAGCAATATGCAGCCT
>JAOQMR010000009.1:759187-774252 GCA_027563865.1 Erythroxylum pelleterianum | reverse complement strand
TGTGGTTTATACTACGAGACTATAGCTATATACATATATCAATAAAATACCTGGTTCTCAGCCATTTACGTATCACTTTGCATCCATCAGTTCTCATCTACCATTCCTTGGTGTATTTCCTCGCACCTTCCAAAAAACTTAATTACCAAGAATGATATTGGTATGTGAAATAGTTTGAATAGTTAATTTCTATCCACTACAGATTTTTTTTATATATGAGAAGTTAGTGAAAAATATTGTTGAGAGTTTAAAAGGATGTCCATTTGTATACTTTATAATAGCTGCATATAATAACATCTCTAGTGGTGAATAAGGATTAAACATCTATTGACGCACCTTTATATAGTATTAGAGCAGGAGTTTTGAGTCTTACAATTTTTTGTCGGCAGCTCACTTTCCTTGACCTCGTTACCTATTTTCAGTGAGTTCTCAGAAAGTCTATTCTTTTCCCTCTCAACCTACAATGCAAACTGTACATAGCTTTGAGCAAGTCCAAAGTGAAACTGTTTGTCTAGGAGGCCTTGTGACCAAAATTCTAGTCATATGAAGAAGATATGAGCAGTATGCTATATCCATTTTCAGAGGTACGATGTCAAGGATAGAAAATCGGAAGTCTTTGACCTTGTCTCATTGCGAATACTATATACAAAATTTTTTAAACTCCATTTTCCGAAATTTATATGAAATGCTTCTCAGTGACTAGTTAGCATGTTTGGGTTTTCAAATCATCAATATCAACGAGTGTGGTGAGTAAATTCATGACTGGTCCTTGTGTTGAGTAATAGGAGCTAACTCTTCGTAATATTTGGTACATTAAATAGGCTTCCAGCCATGGTCTTTTATATGTTAATAATAGACACTTTGATTTATTGGGATATGTACTTGCAGATTATACGGGTTAATAATTTGATAGACATTCCATATCGGGTTATTACGGATTTATAAGGGGAACTATGGTGTCATGGGACAGTAAAAAGAAAAATATAGTAGGTCATCCTAGTGCAGAAATTGACCATATGGAACTGCTGTGGTTTCATCATCTTTCTGAAGAAATTGAATTTATCCATCAAGACCAGCATTACTGAAACCTATGAAACTAGTTTGTGACAACCAAGCAGCACTGCATATTGCTTCAAATTCAGATTATAACCAAATGACAAAGCATTTAGAAGTGGATTGTCAATTTATTGAAGAAAGCATAGTTTCTAAAGAGTTAATCAGGGATTCTATAGTCTCAGTAGACCAGTTAGCTGATCTCTTTACTAAATCCTTAAGGGGTTGAGAATTTCGTATTTTTGTACTAAGCTGGGTATTGATAATATATATACATCCGCTTAAGGGGGAGCATTGAGAGTATAAAATGATAATATTTGTATATGATATATCACTAGCGTTGAACTGGGGTTAAGCACCTATTTACCACTATTGATGTTATTATATCCAAACTTTTTCAAGTATACAAAAGGCTGAACATGTTGTTTTACAATTATAAATACGTCCCTACACAATACATATACATATTGTTAACCCAATAAACACTTTGCACATGGTCTTTTAGTTTGTTCCCTAGTTTATTTTTTTTTCTTTTTTTGATGTATTCTGATGATGGACAAAAGGTAAGAATAGTGCCAGAGAAAGGAAAGGTTGATGATAAGAGATTTATGGGTGCAATATCAGATTTCTTGCCATAGTGTCGACATTTGGTGTTGGCTATGTTTACTGACATTTGCATAGAAGTATGTATCTCTGCTTAGAGCAGCCTAATATGGAATTTCTCTTTTTAGTTACAGATCAGAGGGTTCATCAACATCAGAAGCTCGTAGAATAAGGAGGAGGAGTATAAGCATGACACCAGAGATTGGTGATGATATAGTAAGGTTGGTATTTGTTTGTTTTGAACTTTTGATCACTGATTTATATAATCTTTTCATCCGATAGGTGCTGCGAATTTGTTGATTATTATATTTCTTTATTTTTATATCATAATCTCCAAATCTCAAAATTTTTTGCATCCATCTGATCTTGTGATTTTGACATTTAAAGTATCATAGACAGTGAAGGCATGTTCAATTGTAGAAAAATGAATAGTGGGATGAACAGTGCTATAACACACTCCCTCTTGTACTTCTTTTACTTCTAGTTTTTTATTTTTATTTTTATTTGGCTCTGATATAATGCAGAGAAGGAAAAGGAGAGAATAGAATGACTTGTTATTAACTAGGTTTTAGGCCATTTTTTTAAAAGTAGAGAAATACTAAAACCATTGTTCCGTAATAGGATACCTGAAGTATTCAAATAAAGGAAAGCCAAGGAATATCCTTGAGGGTACAAACTAAGTAGAAATAAGTCTCTTAACATTTTTCAACAACCAATACTAAGCATTTAGGGTTGAGTTGAGTAGTATTTGAAAGACTCTCCAATTGCTGTTATTTGTTATAGAACATTCGTAGAATCTACTTTTTGAATACACCAAACTTGATCATGTTTGTGCATGTGATTTGAAGTCATGGTTAAGTTTTTCTAATGTTCTATATCAGAAATTGTTTTGAGAGACGGGTCCCTTCTTTTTTTAATTATATGTTGAGTTCTTATGCTTGGACAGCACTTTAGTATTTGATGAACCTTTCAGGGCTGTCCGTGCAATGAATGAAATTTTGAAGCAAAATCGTGTTCCAAGGGAACGTGGAGAGGATGGGTCCTATGCAAATACTTTTGACGAAAAGGAGGGCAGATCTGATCACCAAAAGAATGTAGATTTCTTTTCCTTTTCTCGATTCTGAAGCATAAATACAATCAACTTCTTTCTGTCTTTAGCACGCAACATGGTCCTTAAATGTGTCTTTATATGTTAAAAACAGTTTTTTTCTTGGTTTCTGTAGTCAATTTGCATGCTCTGATATGAAAATATACATCTCTTCGATTGTGATGGAACATGATTGTTTTACATCTTGTGTTAAATGTTTTTTCTTTCTTTTTTCCAGGAACACTACTCTATAAGACTTCAATTGAGAAAAAGGAATATCAGTGAAATAAACTATAACTGTTATAAAATTATGTCCGTCATAATTTCTCAGAAGAACTGTCAACGGTTCTTGCCCTTGTACAGAAATGTATTCTATGTTGACTTGGTATTAATATAGCTCTGGTCTTCTGACTAGTTACTACTTCTATAACCATGTGGTTCATCCACTGTCAGATTTTATGCACAATGATACTAGATTAATGTATCTTTTGGTAATATTTTAAGAACATTGTTATCCAAATAATTTAGCATTTTACTTCTTCACTTTGATATGTTATTTTTTTTCAGAATATTAAATACCAGGAACAAATGGACTTTTTCATAAACTATATGAAATGTGGTTGAGTGTACATGGTTCTGCTATTTTCGTCTATGAGAAGCATAGTATGGAACAATTTGGAGTCTAGTATTGTTGACTCTCATTATCTGACTTTCAGTTCTTGCAACTTTCTTTTCATTTTCTTTCAACGTTGAAATGATTTTATGCTAAAAGATGTTCCAATATGTCTGATTAATTGTGCTAAAGAAAAAGTTTTAAGTCCTGCAACATAGACAATTCTAATTTTCAAACATTACATAGGTTTAGTAACTTTTCAGCTATGGTAGATGTGCAGTTAAGCTACCTTAGCTAGCATAGTTTTATAGCATTCCCAAGAGTTTGATCCTGACATATTTACTTAATTTTGTTTTATTATTAGTTGTGTATGAATATTGTTTACAAGAAATTCATGTTGCTAGTTGGCAGTTTGTGGGACCTAGGCAAGTCTTTGAACTGCAGCAATAGAATCCATGGTGACAGTAAATCACTTTCTGCCATATTTCAGGTGTCAGGTTTTGATCTTGATGCTCGTGGTTTGATATCTGGTGGAAGATCTGCTTTATATGGCATTGAAAGGAACCAGTTAGATTCTCAGAAGGCAATTTCATTACCATCCTCTCCACATGAATATAGGAGTCAAACTTCTGAGAGAAGCAGACCTTCAGGCTATGGAGTAAATGATGAATTAGTTTCAACATGGAATAAAATTCTCGAATCTCCAATGTTCCAGAACAAACCTCTGTTACCTTTCCAAGAATGGAATATTGATTTCTCAGAGGTAACTGTTGGAACTCGTGTTGGGATAGGTAAGAATTGATCAGCAATATAACTTTTCTAATTCTTCATTTAACATTATGAGTTCTTTTTGATTATCAATTTATTGTCAAGAGTGAAACTATAGTAATTAACAAGCAAAGAAAGATGCTTAGGTCCTGAGGCACTATTCATCCTGCAAGATAAAAAATTTGTTGAGCGTGCCTACTTATTTTTTAGCCTTGCTTTATTATTTTTGTGGCTTATGCTTATTGTCATACCAGAGCTGATTAGAGCTTAGAGTATTGGCTAGGAATTTGTTTGTTTTTATCATTTGTTTTGTAAAAGCATTAATGAAATTTTTGTAGTTATAGGAGGATTGTGTTTAAATTGCTTTTGAAAGTGCAGTAGTGGTATTACTAGTCTTAAATTTATTTGGATTTAATTGATTTTACAAATCAAGGTTTGTTTTGGGGTTTAATTTTAATCATAACCTACATGCCTTGTCTTTTGGATAGGTTTATATATTTCCTTCTCTGTACCTCAAGCTTAGTTGCTGGGGAAGGGGAATTATTTGTTCATGAGAGTATTAGACATTTATGATTGTCTTCATTCCTTGGTTAACTCATAATTATGTCTTCATTCATAATTGTGTCAATATCACTGCACCAACATTGTCTATTTCTATAGTCAAAGATTAACTATAAACATTTATTCTTTGTTTTGGGAATTATAAACAATTCCATGTGCTGCTAGTCTTGAAACTCTCTGTTCCTTGAGATTAATTCGTTTTTCCTCTTTTGTAGGATTTTTTGGGGAAGTATTCCGTGGTGTATGGAATGGAACCGATGTTGCAATCAAAGTTTTTCTTGAGCAAGATCTAACAGCTGAGAACATGGAGGACTTCTGCAATGAGATATCCATCCTTAGGTATCTTCTTGTTGATATTTTTACGTTGTGGCTTAATCCTGCCCATTTATCAATCTAACGTTGCACCCTGTCTGGATTTCTACATGTGCTTACTCCAGCCGTCTTCGACATCCTAATGGTATTCCTCTTAAATCTGCTTGTAGTTGAGTATAATGCTTTACATTTATTTTTTTTGGAGGTTCATGCCTGTGGTGTTAAAATGCTGAAGCAAAGAATTTTCAGAATCACCCATTGAGAAATGATCAAGATTCAGTTCTAACTTTGAGATTAGATTCATAGGCCCGCTTGTAAAATATATTCTTCCCAACATTGAAATTAAGACCCTGAGCTTGAATTAGCGAGCTATGCCTTTCTACTATATTTAGTCTTTCCCTGCTTCTTGGTGAAATAACATATGGCTGCTTCTTGCAGTTATCTTATTTTTGGGTGCTTGTACAAAACCTCCACGTTTGTCAATGGTTACGGAATACATGGAAATGGGGTCCCTGTATTATTTGATCCACTTGAGCGATCAAAAGAAGAAGCTTAGTTGGCGTAGAAGGTTAAAGATGCTGCGAGATATATGCAGGTGCGTTCCCCACACATATGAGATGATATGCTACTTGTAGAGCTACTTGCAGAAACCTAGTTACGGCGCTAGTGATTTTCTGTGGTCTATGTTTGAATAGTCATCTGTTATGTGAGGAACTTGATAAAACTGTTTGTAGGAAAGGAATCGCCAGTTTTTCTTGATTTTATACTTGTTGAAGGAAGAATCAGTAGTCTTAATCCTGATTTCATATTTTCAATTCCTTCGTATGTGAGGTTGTAACTTAGCAAGCTTTTATGGACTGCCATCCTCATCTTTTATGCCTAGTTCGTGATAGAAGCCCTTCTAAATGCCACTATTCTCTCGACCCTTCATGTGACTTTTTTCAGATATGTTTTGTGAATACTGCATAAAGAAGTTTTCTATTCCCTTATGAAGTGCTGCCTGGACCTCCATACCTTCCTCAGAATTCATTTCGGTCTAGTTCCCTGCTTCTTAGAAATCACTTGAACTTCTCAATTGATCTCATATATTTAGCTATAACTTTTTTTCCATTACTACTACTATACTAGTAATATTGCTAGTACTACTAATAATATTACTACTACTACTACTACTATTATTGCTGTACTAGTATTATTATTATCATTATCATTATTATTCTTATTTTTATTATTATTCATACTACTACTACTACTACTTATGTTCACATTATTAATATTGTTAGTGTTAACTTTCTCCATCTTCATCCTTTTCTTCTTCTTCTTTTTTCTTTTTCACAACTACCCCACCACCACCACCACCACCACCACCCCAACTACTACTACTACTACTACTAGTATTACTACTAATACTATCACTACTACTACTACTTCTGTTGCTCTACTACTACTACTATTACTATTATTATTATTATTTATACTACTACTACTACTACTACTCATATTCGCATTATTAATATTATTAGTATTAACTTCTCCTTCTTCATCCTTTTGTTATTATTTTTTTCTTCTTTTTTCTTTCCCCCCCCCATCTCTCTCTCGCTTCCTCTCTTTTCATGTGGGTCATTTGGAAATGGCCTCTCAACTAGTTGGGGGTAAGACTGCGTATTATTGAACCTCTCCAGATCCCGCGAACCAACGGGATTCATACTAGGTGGTGGTGTTGTTCTTCTTTTTCCATTAGTTTATCCATCCAATTTTACTGACTTATTTTAGATAATTGACCTTGAGGACCAATTCTTTTATTTAATTCCATTATCTTCTCCCGCTCTCTGTTTTCAATTGTTTAATTTTGTTCTGCTCTGCCTAATATCTTTTCGTCCTCCATGCATTTGCACTTCCATGAACTGATACTACCTCTAATATCAGTGATATAGCTGATTTTTAAACCTAAGAAAGTAAGCATTAAAATGTCAAAAAAAGAAAGAAAAAAGAAAGCAAGCATTAAGCTGTATGCTGACAATGTCTATTTTGGGTGATCAAGGGGGTTGATGTGCATACATCGAATGAAGATAGTCCATCGAGACCTTAAAAGTGCAAACTGTCTTGTGAATAAGCATTGGACTGTCAAGATCTGTGATTTTGGGTTATCCAGAATAATGACAGATATGTCTATGAGGGACTCATCGTCTGCTGGAACTCCAGAATGGATGGCACCTGAACTTATTCGAAATGAATCCTTCTCCGAGAAGTGTGATATTTTCAGCCTTGGGGTAATAATGTGGGAACTCTGTACATTAAATAGACCTTGGGAAGGTGTACCACCAGAAAGGGTAAGCTTTTTGTACAATTTTCATTTCCCTAATACCTATTTTGTTTTTGTTTCATCTAACATAAATTATCACAACTCAACTGAATTCTGAGTGCCTTATGCCCTTTTGATCTATGATTTTCAGGTAGTTTATGCTGTGGCTAATGAGGGTTCCCGCTTGGAGATTCCTGAAGGTCCTCTGGGCCGGCTAATTTCAGGTATGAATTTTATCAGCGGACTAAATGAGAAAAGTTGGTAGTAGTAATCCTTAAAGAGAAGGCTATCTATCACTTGAAACGTTCAACTGGTGTTGTTGATTGCAGATTGTTGGGGAGAACCACATGAAAGGCCCAGCTGCGAAGAGATACTGTCTCGTTTGCTAGACTGCGAATACACGCTCTGTTGATACAGGTTGTTTCATGTTGTATAAAAAACAAACATGGTAGAGCTGTTACAATTGTGTTCCTCTCGGCCAAGTTGTAAACTGTTTTTCAATGATTTTTCCCATCATTGTGGATAACTTTGTAACGCGTCACTTTTTGGCTTCCAATGGGACAAGTTTATTCCATCTTTTCTGCAATATCGGGGGAATAGAAGAGGGCAAAGAATGGATAACTGTACTCTTGCAAGAAAATTTTCACCTTTGGATTTCGCTTACCAATTTACATGCATTGGCAAGTTGACAAGGGGAAATAGGCATCGTTGATAAAAGCTCAAGAGTATACGAGTGTAGACATGCATTGGTAAAAATCTTGAAAAATTTTCATCATTCTACATTTTATAGTTAGCTTATAATGGACTTTGAATTGAAGATTAGTTGGATTAAATGCATAAGGAAGACATGTGAGAGATTTAAGGATTTAATATGTACTCAAATGAATAGACCATGACTAACGGACTTAACACAGCTAAACATTGGATTGAACTAGTGCGATCTGAAAGGCTTTGACTTAGACAATCCATCAGAAATCTTGAAAGATCTTAGAATGATGTGATAATAAGATTATATGAAATATACATCAATTTTAGATAGTGAAGATCTTTATATATATAGATGTATTAGTCTCTAAATTTATTAATTGTAACTATATGGATAAAAGAGTATCATTCAATTGGTTATTGTGATGTAATATGATAAGGATAGATATGATCTAGGCAATTTAGTTTAGGGAAACCTTATTTCCAAGGCAAAAAACAAATTGCCTTGGAAATAAGGTTTTTTGCCTTGGAAATAAGGTCTCTCTTTAGTTTAGTTAGAATTATGAATTGCAACTTGATCATCAAGCCATATGTGCCTATATATATCTCCTTTGGGTTTTGTTCCTTATCATACATGTAGTGATCACATTGAGAGAGAACATTCTTTTGTATACTTTAAATGAAGTAACAAATGTTGACTTTTACCATATTTCTTATGTCCTTTATTGTTGTTTTTTATTAATTATTTCTTTCATATTATTCTTACTCGAGTGTGAGAGTTAAATATTGCAAGGGTCATTAGACATTCGAGAACAAGTTTAATTAGTCAACGATTATGTAGGGAAGGCTGGTTCAAGTTTTGTTAGTCAATGATCATGTAGGGAAGCCTAATTCTTTCTTAAATGGACCGAAGTAAAATTATCACACAAAGGTGTAGGCGTAACTTCGATGTAAATTGATTGTCTAGAAAACCTTTATAACACAAGCATGATGAATATAGGTTGGCAGTTACATTGGTTTTCAAGCTTTTTGATAGAAACATAAGAATAGAAGCTCAAACCATAAGAGTTGCTACTTATCACAAGCTAACTTGATACCCTTAATGATTAAAACAAGTTCTTAAATGAGTAACTAAAGAGACTAGGTTGAAGATAGTGCATGACTATATATTTCTTGAATCTGATTATTCAAAAGATTAACTCTTAAGTTATCAGGTTCCTATTTTTTCTTTTGCAACTTGATCATCAAGCCATATGTGCCTATATATATCTCCTTTGGGTTTTGTTCCTTATCATACATGGAGTGATCACATTGAGAGAGAACATTTTTTTTGTATACTTTAAATGAAGTAATAAATGTTGACTTTTACCATATTTCTTATGTCCTTTATTGTTGTTTTTTATTAATTATTGCTTTCATATTATTCTTACTTGAGTGTGAGAGTTAAATATTGCAAGGGTCATTAGACATTCGAGAACAAGTTTCATTAGTCAACGATTATGTAGGGAAGGCTGGTTCAAGTTTTGTTAGTCAATGATCATGTAGGGAAGGCTAATTCTTTCTTAAATGGACCGAAGTAAAATTATCACACAAAGGTGTAGGCATAACTTCGATGTAAATTAAGTGTCTAGAAAACCTTTATAACACAAGCATGATGAATATAGGTTGGCAGTTACATTGGTTTTCAAGCTTTTTGACAGAAACATAAGGATAGAAGCTCAAACCATAAGAGTTGCTACTTATCACAAGCTAACTTGATACCCTTGATGATTAAAACAAGTTCTTAAATGAGTAACTAAAGAGACTAGGTTGAAGATAGTGCATGACTATATATTTCTTGAATCTGATTATTCAAAAGATTAACTCTTAAGTTATCAGGTTCCTATTTTTTCTTTTGCATGGAAAAATTTCGTGTTACTTACCTTCCAAATGGAATACATGGTGCTACCATATGCAATTATGTAGATTGTTTTGTCTTTAGCTAATGAACACCGTTCTTGCTACAACATTTCGAGGATGTCAATATAACTAAGGCTTAAAATATAGAGTTTACCCTTTCAAAAAAAAAAAATATAGAGTTTACACCACTCTTGTATTATGACTCTATGTATGTTCATAATTCACAATTGAAGAAAAGGTGTTGTAAGGATTATTGGTCTTCTTGTGTAGGTAACATTATTATTTTATTATTTATTATTACTAAGTTTTCTCTCTATAGATCTCTGTATCTCTCTCTTGGTTTCTCTCTTTTTATATGGGTTAATTGGAAATAGCCTCTCTACTAGTTAAGGGTAAGGTTGTGTACTACTGGATCTCCCTAGACCTTGCGTATCGGCGAGATTTGTACTGCTGTTGTTGTTGTCGAATAGGAAACATATTTATGAGGATTTGAGGAATCTTAGATAGTCCATGGTCTCTAATTTTTGTTTATAAATATGCCATATAAGAAAAGAAACTTTAAACAACAACTTCTTACACTAGATGATCCCATATCAAGCCATCTCTTGTCTATTAAGAAGCAAGTACTTCCTGCAAGAAACATAAGTGTATATTCGAAAAGGATGCTTTAGCCAAACATAAAGATCTTCCATTCCTTGAACATATTTGTAACCAAGAATGGAATTACTTAACCAAGAGAAGTTGTTGGCCTATTTATTTTCATTTATTAGCCTTTTGACCTTAGTTAAATAAGAAAACAAGTACTTAAGGATTCGAAATAAGTTTGTCCTATAAAAGGGGCTTGACTTACTCCAATTGTCAAAATTCTGCAAGCAATGTTCATGTTAAGGGAGTCCCTAATTTTGAGTAATTGTTTAATATACCAAGAATGAGTTTTTTTATTCCTATCTTTCCATAGGCCTTTTTCCTTTGATATGGTAGTCATATATCCATTGAATCCAAAAAGCCTTCTAGTTACCATGAAAGTTTTATTAGCTAAAGATACTGAAATGATGCTCTATCTTCTAGCTTTCATTGGCATACATACCTTTTCGCAAAATAGCTCTTGTTTAGTTCTCTAGACCAAAGAAAGCTTCTTAGCATCTTCTCTATAGCATTTATCATTCCTTTGGAGAGGAAAATAAATGAAGGACTAATATATATAGAGAGAATTAATAATAAAGATAATCAATTGAATCCTTATAACAAAAGATAAGGATTTATTGCACTAGTTATTAATTCTTCTTTGGATCTTCTCCAACAGTATCCCATCGAATTTACAATAATGTAAGATTATATAATGTGATATAATAGTTGAATAATGTAATAATGCAAAATATATAAAGAAGATATAACAATTGAATAATGCAATATTGTAACATAAAAAAAGATTATAAGAATATGGTACTAAAATTTTATATTTAGATTTAGCATCTAACTAGTTTGAATTTTAAATTTATTGCGATCTTCAATTTGAGTGAAGAGGAATTTTCACTCAAATATAATTATTTATAAGAAAAAAGTACTTGAAGAAAATCATTTTGCTTTATCTCAAAATGAAGAGGTCTTACAACTAAACTTCTTTCTTAGTGAATAAGAATCTAATAAAATATCTTAAATAACTTTAATATGGTGTACAAATGTTACAATTAAGAATAGTGCCAAATTAAGCACTCTATATTGGACAAACAAAGATTTAAATACAATACATGTATCATCTAGTGAATATTTTCTCTCAAACTTATAATTCTTTTGTAATTTATCCTAAATCACTCTAATGACACTTAATCCTTCTTTTTTCTTATTTATCTTATGTTCAATGGTCTTTATTTATGAATTATGTATCAAATTAGTCATTGTCCTTTTGTATGACCATTAGATCCTTATATGGATATTTTAATCCATCGAGGGATAATTAATTATATAACTGCTTCAACTATTCAAAATGCATTTGGCAGTTAATTGCCTCTTATGAATAATAACTTCTTTTCAATCATCTTCAATGAACTTCAAGTCTAAACTCTTCCAGTAATCAAAAGGTTATATCTTGAACTAGTTGGTATCTCTATGCCAGGGTTACTTTATCTAAAATGGATCTCCATCTTTAATCTTCTATGTTTTATTATAACAAAAAAAGATTTGAAATTCTTCATGGAATATGAAACTTTAACTTCTTTATTCCAAGTTCACTTTGTTAGAGTTCTCCTTTCATTTTGCTTTTAGCCAATCTTGCTTCACTCACCACAACATTGAACTCATTCGATAGCTTTTTCTTTGCAAACCACTGATCTTCCTTACACAACCTGCAGACATCGTTCTTGTGCAGACTTTATTGTCCTCTACACATTTGTATCCCCATTTCCCTTTTACACTCAATTATACTTGTGTGCCAACTTATTATCCTTCAGTCCATAACTGGATCCAATGGACACACTTGTCTTGACACTAACCTCAATTGTTTCATTAGAACAATTCCTTCTTCGAGCTTTGATACCCCTCCCTCGACAAGCCTAAAGAAACCTCCAATTCACAAAACATGGCCCCAAATTGGAGATGACACCAAGCCTAAGCAAAAACTGATGTGTTGTCCTCCTAGTGAGTCCCTTGAATAGAGGATTGTCTCCCCTCCTCTGTATATATTGAAGGAAAATGTAGATAAATGGAGAACTACTCTAGTTAGTTTTTTCATTGATAAGAGAATCACATTTCCTATGATGAAACAATTAGCCTTCAACACATGGAGGCAACATAGTCGGGTGGAGGTGCTAGTGAACAAGGATGAAGTATATTTATTTAAATTTTCCAACTCAGAAAAAGCTAAACAAGTGCTACAATCTAGACCATGACATGTGCAAAATAAACCCCTCCTGCTGCAGGTTTAGAGGCCAGACCTTAAATTGGAAGATCCGAAACTACACAATATACCTATATGGTTATGTTTACATGAGGTCCCTTGTGAATACTATACCACTTGTGGTTTAAGCTACATTGCAAGCTTTGTTGGAAGACCTATAGCACTTGATCAATCAACAACTAAAATAAAACGTATCAACTATGCAAGAGTATGTGTCCAGGTTACTTCTTTAACTAATTTACCTGAAGTCATTCCTTTCATTAGGTTGAATGAGGATTTGGAACCCATAGAAGATCAACTGCAAGTCACAAATTCTTGGAGGCCACAACTTGTTTAAAAACAAAATTAGATACCTACAGGAAGGAGTTCAAAATAGGAAATTATCAGGAATTAATGGAAACTAGAAATGAGAAGTATATACTTAATTAAGAAACTACAATTGGTTCTACTGAGGCTAACATAATCCCAACTCAAAGACCTACTTTAGAAAACATTCAAACTACAGAAAGGCCTTGTGTAGGCACTAATATAATTCAAACCCCATTGTAATATATAGTGAAACTATGAATGAAGTATAAAAAGAGACATAATAGATGGAGTCAAATTCACTTGCAATGGTAGAGAGGTATTTTGGAAATCTGGAGAAGAATCTTAGTGAAACTCTTGGCAAACAATAACAACAATTATAGACAACATCAAAGTTTGAAACAGTAACTAAAAGAATATCGAATAGGAGGAAAAAACTCTCCTTAAGGGAGGTAGCTTCATGATTATCCTTACTTGGAATATAAGAGGGGCTAATACGACTAATAAATAGCTAATGATAAGGGACATTATTTTGAAAAACAAAGTAATCATGTTGGCATTTTGGAAACAAGAATAAGGAGGGACAATTGCAAGCTATTGAACCATTTTTAGCTAAGTGGCAACTTATTTCAAACTTCTTATCATCCGAGTGGCAGAATCTTTGTCTTACATGATGCTAATGCCTTAACGATCATCTCCTCTAACATCACTAATCAAATGGTGCATTAAAAGTTTCTATTGGATAGCTCAACCAAAAATTATGCATCTCTTTCATATATGTACAAAATAGCGCATATCAAAGAAATTTATATGGAATCAAGAAAATTTCCACCTCAAATACAACTCCTTGGATGTTGTCAGGTGATTTGATAGGTTTAAATTATACTATGCTTTGATAGATGTTTAAGTGTGCTTTTGAGTATTTATTAGAAGATTATCATATACATAGGCCTAGAATTATGTCATTATTAGTGTTTGTTTATAATTTAAGTGTTTGCAAGGTTTTAAGCATGATTTGGACCTTAATTTATGTTTCAAGAGGTGTTTGATGTTTGATTTAGTGTATGGAAATAGGAAATTGAAGAAAAGAGAAGAATTGGAAGTATGGAAGCTAGCCATGGTCGTGGCTTGTCTTTCCATGATCATGACAGAGAGCGCAAATAACAATTCCAGCAGATTTTAGATTTTTCAGCATGCGACTCTTTTTGTTCTTTTAATGTTTTGGGGCTATTTTTGAATCAAATTAAGTGGGTAAACCCTAGAATCCTCAAAAACTATTTAAGAAAAAAAACCACTCAAAAAGAGTAACCACCATTTTCCAAAGTGACAGAGCAAGAAGAGCAATCCATAAATTCCAAATTTTAAGTTTGAGTTCAAATCAAGTTCTTTCTATCTGTCCTTTGTTTATTGTTGGAGTTATGTAAATATAGTGCCCTGGAAGCAAGTGTATTTACATATAACTTAATCTTCTTCTAGTTACTTTTGTAATGAAACAAAAGAGTTTGGTTTATTTATATGAGCATTATATATCTAGTCATAAGGTACCAAGATTCTTTTGTAAGTAATATACATATACATGGAGACGTATGGGAAATATGTATATTATTAGAATCTAAATTAGTTAATTCATAGTTGAATAATAAAGTTGGTCACTTGATTATGGTTTAGACTGTAGTGTTGCAATTTATCTCCGCGTAAGTAAAAGAGTTTATTTCAAGGGAATGATGAGTTTCATATCATGATAGTAGTTGACTATCGATAATGACACTATTAAATGAATCTAGAATCAAGTATGTTTTTAAAGAATAAAGTAGGTCGTTACTTTCGTCTTAAAGCATACACCTTAGCATTCTTTTATTACCAACCACAATCTTGATGAGAGGTGATGTTGGATCCCGTCACCGGAACCCAACTAATGAACCTTAAGACGTGAAACTTGATCATCTTACCTTGTAGGGTTTAT
>JAOQMR010000009.1:710150-722319 GCA_027563865.1 Erythroxylum pelleterianum | reverse complement strand
GTAATCTTGGCCATCCACCATCCAAAGTGGATGGCCAAGATTACCCTGGACAGAGTTGGTCCAGGGTAACCTGGACAGGGGATTTGGGGTACTATAGCACCCCATTGTGGTTATTTTAAGACTTCCAATTTGGTGCTCCAAAATAATTGCAACTTATTATTAGAGGCTTAAGATTCAAACAGTAATATTCAATGTAAATGGAATGGTTTATGAAACTCCTTTAATGTAGTTAATGGGGTGTTTAGAATTGACTGGCATATTCAATGTGAATTTGTTCGACTATATAATATGAGTGATCAGATATTCCCATTACATAATTTGCTATTTTTGCCTAGCATACTTCGAAGCCTAGCTTATATAAAAATAGCACGATGAAACTTGTCTTGTAACTCGCGCCTTAAGTCACTTTCTTAGGCACATTATAAACACATGCCTGGCCATAGTGAATTAATGACCCTTTCTAATTATTTTCTTCTCCCTCTTAAGTTCACATTAAATTTTTGAGCTAATAACACAACTCTCTAAAAGATCAACTAAATATTAACTATAAGAAAGAACTCTTCAACTTGCACTAGCAAAATAATATGAGAATAAAAATTTACCGATGAAACAAACAATAAAATTTACGTGAAAAACACTCTAGAGTATAGTGAAAAAATCATAGGCCGAATCAATAAATAAATCTACTAAATTCAACAAAGATTTTCAAAAAGTTGTTCTTTTACTCTACAACAATAAGTTGTCTTACAAAGTTTGAAGATCGAAACCAAAGTTGATATCACAATCAACAAGAACTCAAACCAATCTCAAAACAATAGAACAAGGATGAGAACACAAGACTATTTGCTCTCTCTCTGTTTTTCCTTACTTTTGGACGTTATGACTGCACTCTCTACAAATATTTACGTATTTTTCTCTTTTATATCACGAAATAGTTTTTCTGCACTGTACATGATCCCTTACACGACCATATAAGTGACCTTGTATCTTTAACATCACCTCACTTGCAATTATATAGGTTACAGAGAGTTACACGGCCTCCATACACAAGTGCATACACGACCGTGTATTTCTTCACTCTTTGCACATTCCTTCATATGTTTCTAAGGACTTACACTGTTGAAGAGCTTCGTCCATGCTTCCTTTACTTGTTCGTCACTCCTATAAACCATAAAGATGTCTATGATCATTGAAAGCCTCAAAATTAGGGTTGGCACTTAACAATCTCCCCCTCCAACCCAAATATAGGGAAGTCTCAAATCCGTATGAACCTTCTTCAACATTAATTATTGCTCTTTTATCACAAATCTTAACCAATGATACCTAACATCTATGTGCTTTTATATAGGAATGACATATAGCACTTTTGCTCATGTCAATAGCATTTTGACTATCATAAATACTACATAATCTTCTTGCTTCACATCCAACTCTTAAATGAACCTTTCAGCCAAAGCATCTTCTTATAAACTTTCACTGCAACTACATATTCTACTTTAGTCGTAGATAAAGCCAACTTTTATAGCTTGGATTGTTATGAGATGGTTGATAACTGTGCATGCTCATACTTTGACAATAAATCGAAATAGTGAATCAAAAGTAATCAGATTAGGTTGTGCAATGAGAGTTGACAATTTAATAAGTCACGAAGTTATTAAATTGACGATCATTCGAAGGAAGATCTTGTGTGAGAATTTTGATTATCCAATAGATAACTGCAAATCTAATTGAAAACTTTAAGAAGTTTTGTGAATTAAGAGGCTGCAAAATATCGAATTTTGGATTAAATTAGGGTTAAATGATTAAGTTTTAAGAGAGAGTAATCAATCTAGGAATTCTAGGATCAAAAAACACCTAATGAAACATAAAATTAGGATCCATTCTTGCTTTAATCCAAACAAACACTTAGACTACAAACAAACATTAATAATATCATCTAAGAAATAATTAAAACACACTTGAACATCTAGCAAAACATAGTATACACCTATCAATGGCTCCCCTGCAAACTTGAACAGAAAACCTGAATTTTCTTCTATCAATATCTTCAACCATATCTATATCTATAAAACCTTCTAGATTTGGCGCACCATCACCAAATAACAAACTCCACTTCGACATACCTCTCAAGTATCTTAAAACCCATTTCACTGCTTCCTAGTGAACCTTCCCTATTTGACAATAATTTTCTTACCATCCTAATAGCTTGAACAATATCTGGCCTTGTGCACACCACTGCATACATAAAAGACCATATTATAGTTGTGTATGGAATAGAGGACATCTAATACTTCTCCTTCTTTGTCAAGGGACAGACTAACTGGCTAACATGTGATAGATGCATAATTAACTATATTTATACCCCATATTTGATGTATTTTTGCTTGACATTTTATACTTTTATTGTATATTGGGTAATCAGTTTGTTCTAAGTGTGTTTATAGGTTATAATTTTCTCCATGGACTAAAAATAAGAAGAATTTTGATGAAAATGCGACATAAAATGAAAATGTGAAGCAAAGAAGGGATACACGGTTGTGCATCAACTCCTACACTTCTTTCAAGCTATGTAGAATCACAAATTCTGGATATTTTGAGTTCTATACAGTCTAGTACATGACCTTGTATCAGATTGTGCATTACCCAAAACCTTAAAATTTACTATAAAAAGACGTATTTAGAGGCAATAGGGGAAGCAGACATTAGAAGGTGATTACAATGGTTGAGATCATTCAAAAGGGGCGATTTTGATTTAGAGAAATGGAAGACATAAAGAAACCATCGAAAGATCCATCGAAATACAAGATCAAACATCTACCTTGGAAGAATATTTTATAGGAGACAAACAGGTAGATATAAAATTATGAACCCATTGTTTTAAATTCAAATTTCTTTTTGTTTATATTTGATTTCATGTTCTATCAGGCGTAACTAAATTCTTTTAGTGCCTAGATTTGATGAACCCTAGTTTTGTGCAATAACATGTTTTGATTCTTTTATTAATGCAATTGTTTAGATTGATATATTATGATTCAATTACGTGTTTAATATATGTTTTAATAGATTCTGAATATTAGTGCATAATATAGAGATTGAGAAATCATGTGTGGGAATAAATCTACTGTAATTGAAAGGAGTTGATTGCAACACTAGAGATAAGATGACATAAATCCTCTAAATTAGGGTTAAGCCTAATAGTGGGATTCACAAATTAGTAAAGCAATTCTATAAACTTTAACTTGAGTAATTTGGTTGATAACTTTACGATTAATTTCTATTAGACTTAAGAGTGAGCTATTGGCATACCATAGGAATTTTCACGGTCTAATAAATCAACAAGACAACAACATAATAAAAGATCAATCAATTAAGGATATTTAGGGGGATTTGAAATCGAGAAATTGATTCTCAATATCAGTAATTTCCTAAGTGATTTTTTAATTCTCTGTTCAATCTTGCTATTTGATTTATTTTACTAGCTTTAGTTTATATTCTTTAATTAAAAATCACAATCAAATTTGTAGACTAGATAATAAGATAACGATAGCTACTAATATTTATCATCTTCATGGGATTGACTCGTACTCGTTGGCACTAGTTGCAACTATGTCGTACACTTGCAATTCATAATCGAAAAACTTAGAAAAATTCAATAAAGATTTTGGCACCATTATCGAGGACTTTGATATCAAGAAAACTTGAATGCTATTACTCTATTCAATATTTTTTGTATTTATCTTATCTTATCTTATCGTATTTTATTTTATTTTTATTGTATCTTGTTATACTTTTGGCTTATTCATTTATATCTTCTAAAATTCTCTACAATAATAATGTATTTATGGTTTATTTTAGGGATTAAGGCTTAACGTCAATACCACAACTTACGATGGAAGGATGGAGCAAACAATACTCTTATGGGAGCTACGATGTGTCTTCGCAATATGTAACATCACCATATAGGAGAGAGAGTTTCCTAACATGTCGGAGGCTCCATCGACATCCATACCGTGTTGTGACATTTGTGGGAGTAACTATTACAATCATGAATGTCAAGTACCAACTTATATGTGAGAGTAACTGAACGTGTGAAATTAACCTTAAGGTGCACTATAAGAGAATAGTTACAATTCAAAATGGAGTAACTCTTTGACTTATGGACAAAAAGATTATACTCTAGCTAAATATTTATAGTATCAAGCACCTCATGTCCAGGAGCTAACTCTGGAAGATATGATGGCTGATTTTATTCAAGAATCAATCATGAGGCATCAAAAAGCTGAGGCTTATATTCAAAATATGGTGCATTAGATCCACTAGCTGTCAAAGATTATATTTGACGAGATGCAAGTGAGTTTGCCCATTCCTACTGAAAAATATGCTATAGAATATGGGATGACGATCACCCTTAGTAGTGAAAAAGAGCTCCCAAAAGAAGAAGAAGAAGAAAAGGAAGAGTATTTCAAACAAATTAATAGAACTCCTTACAGAAACGAAAGCTAATTGACGCAAATTCGAGAGCGAAGAAAAAAAAGGGTTGGCTTCATGAATGGAGTGGCATTTGAATAAGAGCTTCCGAAATAAGAAGACAAAGAAACATCCATCCAAAAAGAGGAAGTAGAGGAGTAGCAGGAAGTAATTGAAGAAGATTAGCTAGAAACCTTTATCTAGAAGAAAAAGAAGAAGAATGGACAAAGGTGGTCGAGGAAAAACTAGTACATGAACCAAGTAAGGAAACTACTAATGAGGCGTTGGCAGTGACTTCAAGTACTAAGGGTTCCCACTTCCTTGAAGACAAACTGTTCAAGTCAATCGATGATTTAAGGAGTTTTATTTTATTAATAATTTGTCACTAAAAAGGGCATTAATGCATACAATTGGATTAATTAATTTGATAAGCTATGACCTTGTTGTTATCTTGCAATAGGTGGATTACTTACAAACTATAAAAGAAACACGTAGAAGCAAGCCACTGATCATAGACCTTGGATGAGGGTAACATAAAAGGTACGTCAAGCTAATGGCGTTAACCAAATGCTACTTAAGAGGCAACTCAAGAATTGGGATTTACTTTTGTTATGTCATTTTAATATTTTATTTCTTAATTAATTTATGTATTTTTATTTTTTATTTTTATTCCTTTTATCCTTTTTGTTATAGTTTTCAAGGATATTATCTAACATTGAATGGATCATAATTCAGAAAAATCATTATATCCAAGGAAGTACCACTGAACCTTCTCACTTATTATATATACTTTATTATATTCATTGGGTACAATGTAAGTATGGGGAAGAGGTTAATAATTTTTAATGATTTCTTTAAGCTTATTATAATCTTGCTTATTAAATTTTATTAACTGATATCTTGAATTAATTGAAATTTGTCCATCAAAACTTTACTTCATTATTGAATATTGATTTGAATTAGCATGCAAAAGGATGAGAGCTAGAAATTGCTTTTATAAGTCATATTTTCATTATTCATTAAGATATTCAAATTGAATGAAAATTGCATACTATTTAAACATGTATAAACCCATATTTCTTTTGAGCTTTTGGGCTTAAGAGCAAAAATTTTAAAATTTTAAAGCTCTTTTTATTCTTTCATATGTGTTATAATGTATAGTAGAATGATTATAGAACTTGCTTTTATTATAAATATTGAGATCATATTTGTTAAATTAGAAGCATTAATATGATGAAGACACTTAGATTTAACAATTTATTTAAGCCTATTTCTTTGATAATTACCATACCTATAAAATTATCTTTTAGGAATAACCAAGTTAAGCATTAGCCTTTTCCATTGTTATTGTACCCACATATTAACCTTTTTTCCTATTTTTCTTTGAAGACCTTTTTATTGTTTTAAACCTTGAAGGTTATTTACATTCTTTACTTATTTAAGACTTGAAATTATTGAAAGGTTCCACAATTCTTTAATTGTGGTACAATATGAATGTTCGAGGTTCTTTTGTTTCATAAAAAAAGAGTATAGAAAAAGAACAGAAGAAAAGTGTAAATATGTTTTTTTTATAAGGAGTGGACCTATGTAAATTGTAAACAAGTTTCTTGCAAATTCTCTTAGTAAATTTCCTTCAATTTAACCCTTTTTAATATCCAAACTATACCATATGTAAGCCTTATTATAACCGATATGAAGATTTTTTTTATTTTTTTTAAAGTTTGTACATAAGTGATGGAGATATGATAATACTATAAGCCTATTATAAGAGTTCTACTAAGCATTGATTGAGAGTTTTGATATTTTTCTCCCTAAAAACTTAAGCGCATTGAATGAAATCTTGGTGAGGGTGTAAAGTTGTATGTTTGTTATTTCAATGCGATTATAGTTGTGATTATTTAGAAAATTTTGATTCTAATCGTATGCGAATTTGATTCAATAGGATATGATGATTTATAGTATGAATGGACATATTGAGATTGATGAAGGGTTGATGTTGTAAAATTGATAATTTTTATTATGGTTTGCTTGAGAACAAGCAAAAGCTTAAGTGTGAGGATGTTTGATAAATGCATAATTAATGATATTTAAATCCCATATTTGATGTATTTTCGCTTGATATTTTATATGTTTGTTGTATATTTGGTATTCAATTTGCTCCAGGTGTGTTTATAGGTTATAATTGCCTTTATAGACTAAAGGAGAAGAATTCGGATGAAAATGTGGCATAAAACGAAGATGTAAAGCAAAAAAGGGATACACAATCATGCATAAGCCCTTGTACTTCTCTTTTGTCATCTAGAATCATGAATTCTGGGTATTTTGGGTTATACATGGTCAAGTACACAACCATGTATCACCTAGAACCCTAAAAATAATTATAAAAAGATATGTTATGAGTTCAAAGGGGAAGCAAACATTAGGAGGTGATTACAAAGGCTAACATCGTTTAGAAGGCTTAATTTTGATTAAGAGAAGTGGAAAACACAAAGAAATTATCAAAAGATCCATAGGACTAGAAGATCAATCCTATACCTGGTAAGAATATTCGATATGAGACAAACAAGGAGATTTACAATTATGAATCCATTGTTTTCAATTCATTTTTCTTTTTGTTTATGTTTGATTTCATGTTCTATAGTGTGTAACTAAATTGTTTTAGTTCATAGGTTAGATGAACCCAGTTTTATGAAATAATATGTTTGATTCTTTTATTAATGCAATTGTTTGGATTAATATATTGTGACTTAATTATGTGTTTAATATATGTTCTAATAGATTTGGAGATTAGTGTATAATCTGATTTTATAACATAGAAATTGAGAAATCCTCTGTGTGAATAGATTTACAGTAATTGAAAGGAGTTGATTGTAACCCTAGAGATAAGATTACATAAATCTTTTGGAGTAAGGCCAAATCTAATAACGAGATTCACAAATTTGTAAAACAATTATATAAACTTTAACTTGAGTAATTTGGTTGATAACCTTAGGATTAGTTGTTATTAGACTTAAGAGCAAGCTATTAGCATACCATAGGAATTTCTACGATCTAATAAATCAACAAGACAATTACATAATAAAAGATCAATCAATTAAGGTTATTTAAGGGGATTCAAAACCTAAACTCTAATTATCAATATCTGTAATTTCCTCACTGATTTCTTAACGCTCTGTTCAATCTTGTTGCCTGTTATTTTTTAGGCTTAAGTTTTAATTTATTTAATTAAAAATCACATTCAAATTTGTAGACTATATAAATAGGATACTGGTAACTACTAATAATTATAGTCTTTGTGGAATTGACCTATACTTATCGATACTAGCCACAGTTACATTGTGCACTTGCGGTTAATTCATAATTGACAAACTTTAAAAAAGTCAATCAACAAGCTTCATATTGAACCTTTCTGTCACTCGTTCAATATATCTTGTCTAAGATAACCACAATCTCTTATTCTTCTTATCTCGAGTTATTTTCATGCTTAAATTTTGTTTTGTAGGCACCAAATTTTCCATATTAAAAGATTTGGACAAATACCCTTCAACTTTTAGATTCTACTAACACCTTGATCCATAATCAACATATCATTAATATAAAGAAGATGAATGATGAAGTTCTCATATGAGAACTTCTTGAAATACACACAAGCATCAATATAAGTTCGTTTAAACCATAATCAGTGATAAAGGAATCAAACTTTTGATACTACTACCTTACAGCTTATTTTAATCCATATAGTATTTTCTTCAACTTGCAGACCTAATTTTCCTTGTCTTTAACTTTGAAACCTTCATATCTCCTCTTCCAAATCTTTATGCAAGAAGGTTATTTTAACATCCAACTATTCAAGTTCAAGATCTAAACAAACAATTACACCCAAAATTGTTCAAATTGAGGTCATCTTGACTACTAGTGAAAAGATTTGATCAACATCTATATGTTTTGACTGAATCCTTTCATTGCTAGCCTTGTATTATGCTTTACCAACTTATTACTATCTCTCTTTATCTTAAACACCAACTTATACTTCAATGGCTTTTTGCCTTTTGGAAGCTTTACAAGTTCGTATGCATTATTCTTCTTCAAAGAATCCATCTCTTCCTTCACAGTTGTGAGCCAGAGATCTTTGTTTTTACAAGATGCAACCTCTTGCACATTTTTATTAGGCTCCTCATCAATAGTAAGTAACAGGCATTCAAAACTTGGATACCTTATAGAAGGCCTTTTATTCCTTATCGACCTTCGAAGATGTGTTTCATCAACTGTTGGATCCAATTGCCCCCTTTCTTATTATCCTTAATGGATTCATTTTCAATATTCTCTGGATGTCTTTCATATAACTCATTATTATCAAATTGTATATGATCGCCAACACTATTTGTTTGGTCACACACTTCATCTTCTTCACCTATAGACTACTCAATAGTTGAAGGAATTGGTGAAGAGCTAACAATGCCATATGATGACTAGTAGTGTGATAACTTATCTCCTCTCAGAAGACCAACACCTCTCTTATGCTCCTAAAACACTGCATCTTTGCTTCTAACAACCTTTTTCTTCTAACAACTTTTTGCTTCTTTAGGTCTTAAAGTTTGAATTCAAATTGAACATTACTATTTCTAACAAAAATACATGGTATTGACTTTGAGTCAAGTTTCTTTCTGTGATCCTTGGTAAATGTTTAAATACCTTACATTCAAAAACTCTCAAATGATGATATATGAGATCTTTGTTAGTTCACACTCTCTCGAGAATCTCAAAATCCAACAAAATTGAGCAACCTCGATTAATTAGGTAGACTGTAGTTCAGATTGCTTCTCCCTAAAACATTTTTAGATACATAAACATTCTAAGCATGCAATGAACCTTTTATATAATGGTTCTATTCATCCTCTCAACAAACCCATTATGCTATAGAGTCTTTGGTTGAGTTTTCTCATGTCTAATGCTATATGATGTACAGTATTCTTCAAACAACTTGAAAGCATACTCCCCTCTATTATATGTTCACAAGCACTTTAACTTCCTGTCAACTTCCCTTTTTACTATAACATGAAACTTTTGGAAAGTTTCAAATACTTGACTCTTAGAGTTCAACATGTACGCCCAAGTCTTGCTCGAAGCATCATCAATAAATGTAATAAAATATTTGCTACCTCTTAGTGACTCCTCCTTAGTAAGGCCACAAACCTCTGAATGCACTAACTCTAATATCTTTGACTTCCTTCTATATCTTCTCTTGAAAGAGAATTTATACTACTTTCTAGCCAAGTAATGATCGTATGGATTATTCTTAATTAGGGTAAGGGACTTACCAATAATCAATTTTATTCCCTTCTCACTCATGTGTCTCAGTCGTCAATGCCATAGATTTTATGAAGCTTCCGCTTCAGTTGTGTACACTTCTCCACCACCACACAAGTTTGAGTGTGTCTTATACAATGAGTAACATAACTCTCCTCGAGCAACCATTATTGCACCTTTAGATAGTTTTCACTTCCTATTCCTGAAAGTGTGCTGAAATCCTTCTTAATAAGACAATGACTGATAATAGATTTAGCCTTAGATTGGGGATGTATCATACATCTCTCGAGGTCACTAAGTATCCAATATTTGTCTGAACTCAGATATTACCCATATAGAATATTTTGGTGGAACTTTAGTTTCCCATCTTTACACTCCCAAAATATTTGCTTTTGCAGTTGGAGAAGTACTCCACATTTGGATCCAAAATTGTTGACATTGAAGCATTCATTAGTTGCACAAACTAAAGAACCTCATCATTCGTGCTTGAAGTTATTATTGTTGTATTTTTATCGTTGTCATCATTATGATGATCTTTCTTTTTCTGATCTCTATTTCATTTATAGCAGAACCTCTTAATGTGTCCTAGCTTATCGCAATAATGGTATGTCTTCAAATCTTTGTCACCTCTAGACTTTGAACGATTCTTAGACTTGCTACAACCTTTGGGACCCCTACTCTTGTTCCCTCCCCTCTTTTTTGTCAAGAAAGCCTACACGTTGTCAACTCCAATCTCCTTTCTTTTGAGTTTTTCATTAAACATACTCTCTATGATTACATCCAAAAAGAGCACACCTTCAGGAGCTGAGTTGCTAATCGTCACAGCTAACATCTCCTAACTATCCAGTAACAAAGTCAACAGGAACAAGGTTTAAAGCTCATCATCAAGACTGATCTTCATTGTAGTATGTAAGTTGATTATGTCATAGAAATCACTTAAATGCTCCGACACTGATTTTTCAGCTTTCAACTTCAAATTCATAAGCCTCTTAATTAAAAAGGCCTTGTTATGAGCAATCTTCCTTTCATACAAACCTTCTAGCTTCTTCCGTAGCTCAAAAGGAATTGTTTCTTGAGATACATGGTTGAATATGCTAATATCAATCCATTGTCTAATAGCTCCTAAAGTTTTCTGCTTCATCTTTTCCCATTCTCTATCTGACATCTTTTCAGGTTTTGAAGGAACTTTATCCTTGCAATGAAAAAGGTCCTCCATTATAGGCCTCCAAATCAAGTAATTTGATTATATTTATGTTTCTACCTTCTATTACAATGGCTCTGATACCACTTATTGGGAGACAATAACACAACTTTCTAAAAGATCAACCAAATATCATTGACCAGAAAGAACTCTTCAACTTGCACTAGCAAAACAATATGAGAATAAGAAACTTAATGACGAAACAAATACCAAGATTTACATGAAAAACCCTCCAACGTAGAGGAGAAAATTATAGGCCAAACTGAAAAGAAAATATACTAAACTCAACAAGGATTTACAAAAAGTTGATCTCTTACCTCATAACAACAAATTGTTTCACAAAGTTTTAAGATTGAAACTAAATTTGTTATCACAGTCAACGAAAACTCAAACCAAACTTCAAAGCAATCAAACAATGATGAGAATATAATATTATTTGTCCTCTCTATATTTTTCCTCACTTTTGGACATTATGACTACACTCTCTACAAAAACCTATGTATTTTTCTCTTTTATATTATGAAATAGTTTTTCTATACCATACATGGTCGCTTACATGGTAGTGTAATTGATTGTGTATCTTTGGCACTGGCTCACTCACAGTTGTACACGGTAACAAAGAGTTACATGGTCTTTACACACAATCGTGTATCTTTACACAGGCATGTACACAACCTTGTATATCTTTACTCTACGTACATTCTTTCACACGTTTCTAAAGATTTACACTATTAATCCACACATTTGTGTAAGTCAAGGCACGATCATGTAACAGTCTACACAAGTGTGTATCTCCTTAAAAGAGCTTCATCCATCTTGTTTTTACTTGTTTGTCATTTCTATGAACCCTAAAGACATCTACGATCACTGAAAGTCTCAAAAATAGGGCTAGACATTCAACAATTATTTTTGCATAAAATTAACACAATTTTGCTAATTTTTTATTCCCTTCTCTGTCTAGTTTCACCGTCGTCAACAGTAAATTTAAATGAATAGACTTAAATGCATAAAATTAATATGTATACATTTGATAGTAAAATACTTTTTATTGTACATTTCTTTTCTTTATATTTTATTTTAATTTATACCTAAGGTTATGTTTGGTTAGGTAGTTATTAATCACTACAAGAAAAATGTGAATTAGCGACGGAAATTTAGCAACGGACAATATACCGTTGGAAATTAGCGACGGAA
>JAOQMR010000009.1:681931-692702 GCA_027563865.1 Erythroxylum pelleterianum | reverse complement strand
GAGCCAAAACTAGCTTTTACTGAATTTAACGTATAAATGGTGCTCTCGTAAGGTTTGTAGTACAATCCAAAGGTGTTCTACATGATCCTCTTGACTTCTTGAGTACACCAATATGTCATCAATAAACACGATTACAAACTTATCTAGATACTCCTGAAACATTATATTCATCAGATCCATAAAAGAAACTAGTGCATTCGTTAATCTAAATGACAACTAAAATTTCATAACGCTCGTACCTCATCCTAAAGGCAATTTTCGACACATCTTCACTGCAGACTTTCAACTGATGATAACCTGATCTTAGATCAATCTTTGAATACACCTTGGATCCTTGTAGCTGATCGAACAAATCATCAATCCTTGGGAGCAGATATTGTTTTTGAACTATCACTATATTCAACTGTCTGTAGTCGATAAACAACCTTAAACTCACATCCTTCTTTTTCACGAATAAGACTAAAGCCCTACATAGAGAAGTGCTAGATCTCACAAAACCCTTATCTAACAATTCCTCCATTTTCACTTTCAATTCCTTTAACTCTGTTAGAGTCATTCTATATGGAGTAACTAAAATTGGTTAGGTTTCTAGTGGTATATCTATCTCAAATTCTATTACCCTATATGGGGTCAATCTTGGAAGATCCTCCAGAAATATGTCGGGAAACTCCTTAACCATCAGAATATCTCCAAGTTGAATATCATTATTATTTTGTTCAATCATATAAGCCAGATATCCTTAATATCCTTTACGGAGCATTCTATTAGCTACCATGGCAATTACGATACTAGTGGAAAGAACTTTCTGTAATCTATGAAATATTACCTCTGGTTTCCCTTATCGACTCAGCCTAACCTCGTTTTTAAAACAATCGACCACCTACAATGTCTGGATAATCAATCAATTTTGAAAATAATATGAAAATATCGGATATCCGATATCATAAGGTTTGTTGGGAATTCCATACCTCTAATAAGTATTTTATTATCTATTAACACTCTTTTAACGAACAGTAAGTTCCCAGCTAGAATGGAAGCTACTACCCCAACATCTAATAAATGAGGCTCAATACTCACTTTGAAAGAAAAATTCATAAACAAGGAAGAATGTGTAGCACCAGGATCTATTAAATCATATGCATCATGATCAAAAAAAGAAATCATATCGATGACTACCTCTAATATGACATCGGCCTCCTACTGAGTGGCTACTAAAAACTCAGGCTTATGTACGAGGTCTACCTGCCTGTCCTATAAGGGTTGCTTCCTTACCCCTAGAGCCTCTACCAGATCCAGTAAAACTTGACCCTATGGTTTGAGAACCTCGGCCACCATGTCTGTAACCCCTCCGGCCTATGGAGGTGTTGACGATCCAGCCACCGACTTCTTTGCAGTGACTAACTGCGGACAATCTCTAATGAAATGACCCTTCTAACCATAATGGTAGTAACCCGTCATATTCATCTGACACTCACCTAAATGTCCTTTTCCACAAGTAACACACTTTGGCACTGAGGTCCTACTATCATGAAAGTCTTTGAGCCTAGTGGGTGACCTAAAAGATCCCTAGCTGGATAATCTGCCTCTACTAAACCTCCTTCCACCACTCAATCTTGATTTATTTTTCTTGACCGAACCTTGAGATGAACTAACCAGTGCATTGCGCTTTTGTTTTGATCTTAAACTCTATGTGATTTTTGTTGCATTTCTCTCCACTTTTATTGCAACTTCAACTAATTCTCCATAGTGTGTCTATGTAGCCAATGATATGTGAATCCGTACTCTAGGAATCAAGCTTGTAGTAAACCTTTTGCACTTCTGCTTTCAATATCAACAATAAATAGAACATTTCTGACAAGTTCTAAAAATATCTTCTCACAATCTGTCACTAATGATGAACCTTGCTATAGACGGAAGAATTTCTCTACCCTTGCATCCCTATAACTTTGTGGGTAGAATCCATCTGTGAACTCTATCTAAAATTCTGCCCAATATACCCATTTGAATGTCGTCTCTCAATGGCTTCCTACTAATCTTTAATTTTGTCCTTGAGGAGGAAAGTGGAGAACACAACCTCTACCCATATGTGCATCCGATAACTCTGTATATCTTTGTGACCCGATCTAGCCATATGATTGCAATCTCGGTATCTCCACTCCCATCAAAAGTCTTGGGGCCTAATTTACAAATGTGCTCAATTAAGCACTAGAAGCTTCACACTTTCATGTGACTGCCGCATCGTTGCAGCAAGAATCTGAGCCATCTAATTCCACACTAAAACTCACTCAATTGGTTCCACCAATCATAACGATTGAAACTGTGGTTAGTTTATGAAGGCATCTATTGGCTCTAGAATATGGTCATCCTCCTATGTTAGAGGTGACTCAGGTACGGGAGCTATTGGAATGGCTGTCTTGGGATGTCCACGGCCTCGTCTGTGCATCATGTTGTGTATTCAAGAAAAATACAATGTGTAAAACTTTTAGTTTATGAAATGATATGCATGTACATGTGTAAAACTAACTCAATTGGTCAAAAGTCTTGGGGCCCATTTTACAGATGTGCTCAATTAAGCACTAGAAGCTTTCAAACATTCACGTGACTGTCGCATCGTTGCAGCAAGAATCTAAGCCATATAATTTCACACTAAAACTTACTCAATTGGTTCTGCCAATCCTAACGATTGAAACTGTGGTTGGTTCATGAAGGCACCTATTGGCTCTAGAATGTGGTCATCCTCCTATGTTAGAGGTGAATCAGGTGCGGGAGCTATTGGAATGGCTGTCTTGGGATGTCCACGGCCTCGTCTGTGCATCATGTTGTGTATTCAAGAAAAACACAATGTGTAAAACTTTCAATTTATGAAATGATATGCATGTAAATCGCAACATTTTATTGGTCACCTCACTTTTAAAACAACGTAAAAATCTTAAACCAGGCAACCCATTTTTAAAAGTCGGGTTCTGATACCAACACTAACAGGCCCCTATCTAGTAATGACTAGGTGGCCTACCCAACACTTCACCGTGACTCCCTAGTCGATATTCGAGTCGGTTAGAGAAGTTAAGCTTATTGCCTTTGTAAAGGAAAAGCTGGAATTCAAAATAAGAAATGAAAACAGTGGAGTTTTGTTTTTCATTTTATTAAAAATTTCGGCAACACAATAACTGCATTTTGACATCACAAAATTTTCAAATTCCTTGTAAAAGTACAAAACACTTCTATTATTACATCAATTTCTCAACTCCAAATTGTGGACTTGGAATCCCCTCACATGCAATCTCAAATAGTTACATTAATAAACTTTGAAAAGCTAAAACAATGTCATGCATCCCATTTAAAAACCTTTATACACATCCATTCTTTATACAAATGTACTTTCCAAAATATGTTCAAAGATATGCAACAATTGTCAAAAATATGTACAACCAAAAATAAAAATGCCTACACAGCAGCACTTGACAAAGTTGACTACTCTTGAGGTAGAATCCCTACTATTGAAGCCCTTAAGCGTGCACTTGGGAGGTTTTATTTAAAAACATAAAATAAAAGGTGAACTAAATGAGCTCAGTGAGTGTCATTGGTTTCCAATAAAAACATTTATGCAAACGTTAACCTCCATAAAAGAAAACAATTTCTTTTTGTTTCAAGGAATAATCAATGTATTCATAAAAAACATTCTTTTCTTTTCATAAGATTAATGCATATGTAAAAAAAATATTTTTTTAGATCAAGTTCCACTTTTCTTGTAAAGCATATAGTGATAGCAATCAATACTTTCATGAACTTTCTTTTTAAAAACATAGCTTATCACTAATTTTCTTCTCCATATGATACCCTTAGGTGTAAGGCCATGTAGCTGGTTTTGCATCGCTTACCTGTGCCTGATTAACCTCTATATACCGATTGTTATGAAGCTAGTTTTGCATCACTTACCCATAACAATAATATCACTACATATAATTCAGTAGTTGCGAAGCTAGTTCTGCACCGCTTATCCGTAACAGTGCTAGCATAATACATACTCTACACGTGTAGAGGGTGACTCACAGGACATACTGATGATAGACACAACACTAACAATGTTAGTAATAGATTCCCCCTAAACACTGTCATGCATGTTAAGATGTACTCTAATCAATATAATCATCCGTATAAAGACCTAATGGTGTACCATTGGCTAAATCAAAATTAATAAATCAATGCACCTTATTTCAACACCAATTAAAAACATATTCAAAATTCATTTCTATTCTAATTCAAAGCATATGCAAATTTCAATTCAATGCCAATTCAAAGCGTATGCAAATTTCAATTTAATGCTAATTCAAAGCGTGTGTACTTCTAATTAGTTTCCAAGTGCATTCAAAACTCAATTCAATGCTAAATCAAAGCATATGTAAATGTCTTAAAGATTAACAGTTAAATTCATTCATAAACATACTTTTCATAGTAAAGTAAAAACCATCTTTATAAAATCAATTTAAATACACAATCACTATTTTTTGTTTATTATAAACTGCCCTCAAGTGTTCAGTGCTTTTCCTTCATTAGTCCTGAGTCTACAGTGATCGAGAAAACTTTATGGTCTTACTCAGCTATGAGGCAGACCCCTGAAGGGTTCCTAAAACCTGCCAAGTATATCCATAACTTACGACCTTGTTTTTACAAATTTTATAACAAAGTGCTTAGCCAAAATCTTAGCATTTAGTAAGATTTAAAATATGTTTTCTTTTCACTCAACCATTGAACAACTTCCATGGTTTATACATGTTTCCTTATTTCCAAGTAAATAACATACATAGTATATACCTACTGTATTCCTTACATTGAACCATTGAACTATGTACAATATACTTGCTGCCACTAAACAGCCACTAAGCCATATATATAGCATCTACATGCTGCCAATTAATACCCATTGAATAACATTCATAAGACATAGATATAAATGTTGTTTTCCTTTTTCATTCACCATGGTTTTTTTCTCTTCATTTAACCATGCCTCCAATTGTTCCTTAATTTTCACATATCAAACATTCAAATTAGGTTCTAAAATCTTCTAGACATTTGTTTCCCTATGTCTCTAGTTTCTCAATACTTATTTTGTTTCATTTTACTTTTAGTGCACTACTCATTTTATAGGTTATGTTTTTCTAATCTTTGTACAAGGTATAAAGCATATCTAGATGTCTATTACACTAATAAAAGGCATAGAAAACTTTCTTTAATATTCAATTTCCATCCTTTACATCCACATTTATTTTAATTTACTTTTTACATTATACTTATAATTGTTCCATTAAGGAAATATACAATTTAAGTGTGGAGAGGGATTTCTTTAATTTTGTTTTGAGACATAAATAACTCAAGTAAATTGGTCTAATTGCAATTAGCTTAAGTGAAAATTCCAAGAAAATTAACAATGAAAGAATGGTGATTAGGAGGGCCTATTAGACGTTAGATTTTATTATGATTCAACAAGGTTAAGTCAATAGTTATGACATTGATAATTAGGTTAGTTTCATTTTAATTTTATGATCTTAAAATTAATGCTTAATTTGAATAACAAAGCCTTATTTATGATTTTAACATAAAGTGAGTTAGAGTTGAACTTATCAAGTAGCTTATTATTTCATTATTTTTGAAAAAATGTGAATTGAGTGAGCATAAATAAATTTACTCCACTAACTTTAAGCCTAAGTAAAGGGTCTATGTTAAGATTAGTGATATTAGAAATTTGAAATGGTAACTTAATTGAGTAGCTGAGGTACTTGTGATAAGTTGTTTACCTTCATGTTAAAAGGTTATGACGACTTTTCAAATAAGCCTCTTATACTCACTAAAAGTACCAAAAATAAGTATTTTAATTTTTTTCATTATGCGTTAATAAATGCTTCAGAGTTAAATTTTCTTACTCATGTAACTATTTGAATTAAGATGACTTTTTTAAAGGATTATTGGTTTACGTTGAACTAAACTACAAATCAGTGTAAGTTTTTATAGACATAAATAGTTTATGTGGATGATAAGTAATTTTGATGACAATAATTGATTATTTTAGCATTAAATTTTTTTAAATTGAACGTGATTAAGAATGATTTGCTTAAGGACAAGCAAAAACTTAAGTGTGGTAATATCTGATAAGAAACATATTTACAGTTCACTATCATTTTTCTTTATCTTTATGCTTAAATGACCTTACTTTACTCAATTTATGTTATATTTTTAGGTTCTTAAGAAGGTGTTTCCTAGACATAAAATTTATTGAGAATTAGAGAAGATTACAAGTGAAAAAAATAAGGAAATACAATTCTTAGCTAAACACAACCATGTGACAACCTATATCCTTAAAAATGAGAACATGATCAAATAAATGAGAAAAGAAGAAAATTTTTTAAGAGATACACGATTTGAAATATAATCATATCTCTATTTGTATATGCCTCGAAAAAATTTACAATAAAATACACGATCTAAGACTCAACCATCTCTAAAAAAATGTGCACTTTTAAATCTTGAAAATAAGATACATAAGTTACAGCACGTATTTATCAAAGCCTGCGAAACTCTCTAAAAAAGAAGCAATAAGATATATGGCATAGGATATGGTCATATCACAAATTGTTTTCATGATAGAAAAAACATATAAAAGGCATTTTGTAGAGAAAAAGATTAGTGAGCATCCCAATAAACCAAAGCTAATTGATTATAAAGATTCATCTTGAACCCTTTCTACTTTGATTTCTTTTATTTTATCATTTATGTTTATTAGTGTAAGGATGATGTGTGGCTAATTTCTTTATATGCTTAGATGGGAATAACCCTAGCTATTTTTTTTTCAAGGATTGATTTAATTTTATTTACGAAGTGATTTATATTTATCTAAAATATCTTTGAAATTTTTTAAGTGATTTTAATAAAAATTAGCAATTAGATACTAACATTATTTTACATATACTAACATGTGATTGAACCACAAATTATATATCAATTGTTACATAGGTGTTAGAAATAGAATTACATAAATCCTTTGGTCCTAAAGTTAAAATTTTTATGGAAATTCATAGAACTTAACCATCTAAGAATATTTTTTGGTTCAAATATTAAAATTTTTCTATGTTTATTAAATTATAATAGTTCAGATGACGGTAAAGGAAGTCCTTATCTAGATGCTATCCATATCTAAATTCTTTATTTGACTATTTGCTTTTTTTCTTAATTTTTATTTTCTTTTCCATTTCTTTTCCATTTTGTTATTTATCTATATCATTCTTTAACTATTTATTAATAGGAAAGAATGCTAGAACATTCTAGCTTTCTCATAAGATTGATAATATATTCACTAATATATATTACTTATTAATGATAGCTACAGTTTCCCTAGATTGTGATAACAAAAGCTTTATAATAGAAATCATACAACACTATTTTTGTTAGAATTATAGTACATGGATGGTGAACTATGTGGGGGTTAGTAGAGGGTCATTATTACATCTCAGGTCACTATTTTGCAATTTACCAAGATTAAATGATGATATGAGAAAAGAGTAAAATATATAGAGCTTCCTACATCATACACCTACCAAAGAACCTATAGGTATTTAGTAACCATCTTAAGATGACCATTGTGTATTCAATGCTCACCCTTGACCTGAAAGTAATGAGACATATGGTGTTCATAAAAAAGGTTAAGAGAGTGTTTATTTTAGTTGGTTATGAAGGTGGTGAGTTAGGTGGTGCTACATTAAAGGTGGAAACTGAGGAGGTTGATAGGAAAGTTAAGCAACCATAATCTATTAAGCAATGAGACATAGAGGCATTAGACTAGGTACGGTATGAACATTGCCTTAGATGTCAATAAGGGGTAAGATATAGAGAATTTTTGTAAATTGGAGAAATAGTAGACCATTGTCATGCAACCTATAAAAAATCAATTAAATTCCCTAGTCTTGATTTGAGAACTTTGGAAACTTTAAGATTATTAGTTGAATTGGATAAAATAAGCAATAAATGGTTATATTAGCCATGATAGATTTCTTTCAATACCTATGCCTACTATTGATTCACCTTCAAGGTAGAAACATGATGGGAGTGTTTATAAAGATGCTACTAAGTGATGATTTGCTATCATTTTTGTTTTATATGTTTATTATGGTTTCTCTCACTCTTTGTCTTATAATTTAAATATGTTTTAATTTTCATTCATATAAGTTTCTTGTCATTTTATAGATTTACATTTATTTTGGTTGTAATATGTTTTGTGTTTTTTCTTATTATCAGTTTCTTTGAAGGTACCTAATTACATTTTAGATATATTTCATAGTTACAACTTTGAAATTGTTATATAACATGCTTTTCCTTTTGTGGGTGAAATAAATGATCATGGAGACCTTGGTTAACATTTATCTAAAGTTTAGAAACACCTTTTAAAATTCAAATTTTAATTCAAAATCACAAAAAAATGGTATATCATTGCACAAATACTACAGCTGGGAACAAAAAGTATCTTCACTAGATACAAAGAAAATCATGACACCGTCAAAAAAATATCATAACTTTATACAAAAAATATATGGATATATGCAAATAACTACCACCTTTAGTATAGTATGTTAATATAGAATCATATTACTATATAGAAATAATACCATGAAAATATAAAAGTATACCATTTTCCATTTTCACATATTAGCATCACTCTATACAATAAATAATATACAAAAATTTTTATCTCTCCAACATCACACTATAATCATAACATCATTTTTATAGTAAAAGGTTTCTTTTTTCAGTTCACATGAATCTCCTTTATTTGACTCCATTTATATTAACTTCTATGTTAGTTATGAGTGTCCTATATTATATATTTCCATATATTACATATCTTATTTCATTTTTTCCACTTATGTAGAAATGTTATGTATTTATTCAGTGTCAAATATGGTTAATCTCTTATTAATATGTTGATTTTCATAAATTTTATAAGTGCTAGGAAGTAATAACTGGATATAAATATGTAAACTTCATATATATTATTAGATGTTAAACACAAAATTAGAACATCTACGATAATCAAATGTCCCACTTCCATTTGAGTAAGGGATGTTAGGGTATCATTTTCAATCAAAATAATTCAACTACAAAATGTAATCATTCCAAAATGTCTGCATTAAGGCTAATTGGTTGATAACTACGTTGTAAACTTTCTAATTTCACCTTTCATAAATAATAAAATGTTCACTTGTTAAACCTCAAAGGGTACAACAACACTTCAACACATTAGGTTGAAAGCTATACAAATTTTAACAACCTTAGTTATAAGACAATGGAAGAATTAGCAAAAACTTAGCTACCAATTTTTTTTCAAAGAAAAATTATTATCTATTATTTTCATAATAAGCTAATAAACCTAGAGCCTTACACCTCACCTTATGCTACACATTTCATTTGCTTACCATCTATTCAGTTAGCTGAAAATTGCTTCTCTTAACTAAAATAATTTCCCTAGTCTAAGTCCTTAGATTTGTTGTCATGCTAATTAAATATTAATGGTGAGTTTCATTCCCTTCAAAGTGTATAAACAAAATATGTAAGAGTAATTTTGAAAAAAACATAGGTCTTTTTTCAATTAATACTAATGAATAATGTTTCCCTATTGATCCTTTATGCATAATTGATTTCACTATAGATAACTTGCCGTTATAAGTTTAATGTGTAATTGATCCACATAGAATATTCTTAAGTTTTATCCATATTCTTTTAGCCAATAGTATGTTGTTCATAGTTTCAATTGAATTGATTCCTAAACCCGCTTTAGCTTTAGAGGCACAAACATTTTCCTCTTTGCCTTTTGATGTATTACTTTGTATGGATCCCCTATTTATAAGAAGTTCTTTACGGAATTCTATATTCCTTTGGCTATATTTTGAGGGAGACACAAATGGGAGCTTCAATGCGTATAGAGATTGCTAAGAATGGAAGAGATGAGTTGTAATCTTCTTATATATGAAATACTTTTATTCTTCTAACTACTTATTATTCTTTTCTTGGCATTAAAAAGTGGTTGGCATTCTTTATAGGTATTTGTTGTAGCTATTATTGGAATTCCAAGATATTTGAATGAAGCGCTTTCAAGTTTTGAACCTACTAAGCTTGCTAATTGTTCAATATTGTTAGGATCACCTCTCGATACAAAGATATTGCTCTTATAAAGGTTGATATTTAGGTCTAATATAGTGATAAAATGTTACATTGTTTTCATAAGCACTATTATTTGCATTGTTTTCATAAGCATTATTATTAAATTTGTATATGCTCCATATAATAACATTAGGTCATACCCAAAGGACAAATGAGTGAGCTTAACCTTTTTCCATTTATGGTTATAACTGAATCTACCCATTTATCTTATATTTCTTTCGACCAATCTTGATAGAACCTCTATCCATATGATGAAAAGGTATTGGGATATAGGATCTTCCTACCTTAGGCCCTTTCCTCCCTTAAAAACCTAAGAGTTTTCTCTATTGAAAAAGTTGCTAAATGAAGTGATTATCTTGTAAAGCTTAATCCATTTGATAAACTGTGAAGGATATCGCAAAGCTTCCATTGCTTCTAAAATAAAGTTCCAAGTAACTATGTATAAATTTCATATAGGAACATGAGTAATGAAATATTTGGGTTCTACATGGTGTAGTATTCCATATTTTTTTCAAAGTGAAATATGAGTATAAACACACCCATATACCATACAATGTAATCCTTCATT
>JAOQMR010000009.1:641409-667012 GCA_027563865.1 Erythroxylum pelleterianum | reverse complement strand
TCTGAACCTTTCCTGACGTCTTTAAAAACGTTGAAGAATACCTGGGCCTTCAACGACGTTTACTAATAGACGTCGTAGATCACTAATGCCTACCTTACCTTCCACGACGTTTGTTGCGACGTTTTAATAGACGTCGAACATAGTTTTCTACGACGGAAAATTGCCTTTTGCGACGTTTAGAAAACGACGCAAAAGGCCTCCTTTTCTTGTAGTGTTAGGAACGACAAGGTTTTTGCAATTTTAAATTACAGGTGTCACTTAGCATGTACCAATCAACATTAACTTCCAAGATAAACCTAGCCCACGAAGCTATCTCATGTACCAATCAACTTAACATCCAAGATAAACCTAGCCCACGAAGCTATATATCTTAGAACTTCCTTACCTACCCAGTCCAATATTTTTTGTTTTAAGAGGAAGCGGTTAGCAAACAAAAGTTGGAGTTGCTTTTTCTGTTTATTCAAGATTCGAGACGTGAAAGAGGTTGATAGGAAGTAAGGAAAAGCTTTGAATGCTTATTCTGACATGAAGCTTCATTAGTTATCAGGCATACTCTCAGTTTTCAAAATGGCATGCCAACTTTACATTTTGACAACTGACCTCATATTTCACAGTAATTCACTAAAGATATATTTTGGCACTCATTCATAGCGTAAACACAAGAACCAAGTTCCTAATTTTGCTGTTTATTAGAAGTAAGAGTGAAAGAAAAATTAAACATGACTATATCTTGGGAGTTGTCTCTGTAAAACACTTCGGGACAATTATTCCCTGCATTGTCTAGTAATTAATACAAAATGAATTAGGAAGCAAGATTAGCTTGCTAACACTTCCTTTAATATATGATATCCCTAATTTAAATTTGATTTCTACGAACACTAGTTAAATAATAACAAATATTTTAGAAGGTTTCATGTTGAACCATCCCATTGACTTTGGGAAGTATTTTCCTTAAAAGTTTTTTTTTTCTTGTTTACATTCATATGAGCATAAGAGAATGGCATGGTGAAATTGGGATGATACAAGTAATTGGAGTTGTTGATATATTAGCATCAGCATGCAATACAAACTAAACATGTCTGCTTCATATCCATTTTCTACCGTTTTACTCTTTGCCTTCTCTTAGGTAGTTTAATAGATTAACATGGCACAAGAAAGTAAGCTTTCATAACCTGAAAAATTAAGCCTTCAAATCCTGAATTTTGACAAGAAAGCTGCACACACAAAAAAAAATCCTATTAATATTTAGGAAATTCATAACCTGGGAGTAGTTTTACTCAGCTAACATATTTTTGTAAACCTTACATTTCCTGTGTACACAGTCATATAGTCTTACCTTCAATGCATGCCAAGCAATATTCATCAAGTAAAAAACAATTTACGCCTTCAAATTATCATTGTAGCTCGTGTCATAGGAGGTGGATAGAGTGAAAGATCTCTAAATGCTTATTAAATGATGTTATGATTGCATGGCATTCAATATTATTTACAATTACAATATTACTGAAGTTCGATTATGTAAGCAATCGGTGAAATAAATAGACTATAGTGTCTGTCGGTCTTATTTGTTATTTTGAACCTTGTTTAGATCCCATGCATCTATAAAGCACGTAAAGTCATAAACCGCATTGCTAATTTGCTTCCATAATGTAAAGAAATGGCTGAACTAGTACACAATAACCATGAAAAGGGAGTGGACCAAGGCAATGCAGACAGAAAGCGCCATAGCGCTTCCATCAAAACTATTGGAAAAAAAATACTAACCCAACTGCTTCTGTGTATATTAAACATATTAACTCGTAAACACCCCTTTATATCTACACATACACCATAATATACTAACCATGAATGAAACTAATTATTATATGTAATATATGTACATATATATAATATTATGCTAAATTGCCACATAAACAGTATTCTAACTAGAATATAGTTTATGGAATAGACAGACAACCTAGCATCTAAGACAAGCTGAAATACTGTTCCGAAAATGAACACAACTAAAATTTTGTTTGTCTCTTCCGGAAGAACCTTGAATTCCTCCTCCACTAAGCAAAACCTTGATTAATACAATTAAAGTACAGCACCAGGTGGGAACTAATACAATTTTAATACGATAAAAATAGTAGAATAAAAATAAATCCTAAATCTTTAGAGAGCATCAATCAAGTAACTTGGAGTAACAAAGTTGGTAGTGGGGCACAGGAGAAAGATAATGTAATTAGAGGCCTTGTATAAAGAAAGTTTTTACTTAGCAATGCATTCTTGAATTAACAAGAAATTGTTTGTTTATACACTTGCTCTTTTCATAAAATATTCAATTCTTTGCCAACTTTTGAGCTGATTTACTATCAGTCATGATATTTATTATTTCTGTTTGCTCTAAGTGAAAATCTTTTAATGAAATTCTCAACTACATAGCATGACAAGTATAAGAAATAATTGTAACATATATTCGAATTCACATATACAAAGTATGACTATAGGTTGTTTCTTTGAACGCCAAGAAATTATATTATTTTTAGAAAAAGAAACAAATCTATTAGTAATTTTACAAAAAATATCAAATTAAAGTCTTTAAAAGATAAGTAACATATATCATAGTCAATAATACCTTTGAGAAACCAATTTTTTTTTCTATCTTCAAATGAACTTTAGAAGATGTCTTCATAAATTAACTAATAATTCTATCCGCAAATAAGATATCTAGCCTTGTGTAAGTTAAGTGCCTCAATTTTCCAATAAGATTTTTGAATAAAGATGAATCTACACTCTATTGCTCAATCAAAGTTGGATAGCTTTGTTTCATACTCTTAGTGTTAATCGGCTTACTATCAAACATCTTAAACTGTTTAAGCACCTTCTTTTATATAACTTACTTGAATAATGAAAACTACTGTTAAATGACCATTTTACCACAATAACTTAAGCTGTTGTGTGAGGCTAACTTAATTGGTTTTATATATTTACTAACACACTCCCTCATGTGAAATCTTTTTGGGCTTGAAACTTGCACAAGCTCACTCTATCTTGTGTTGAATAATAGGTGAGTGGTAGGATTTGAGCTCATGAATACTTGGTCACAAAGGCTCTAATACTATATTAAATGCTAACTTAATTAGTTTTATATATTTACTAACAACTACATTCTCCATTTATTTCACCTCAATTACCAAGTATTAAGGAGTCAATCCTATATCCCTCAAACTCTTACTCTTCAAACATCTTTATGTTACTGCTTATGAAGATAACATCATTTATATAGATACAAGCAAATAACAGATCATCTTTATTCTTTTTAACATAAAAAGCATATTAGAATAAGGATCTAGTAAAACTATTATTATGAAGATAATTGTTATATCGGCTATTGTAAACTCTTAATGCTTGTATAAGTCCATGTAATGATTTATTGTACTTTAATACTTCAGTTTCTTAATATAAATGTCTACTTATAAATAACCATCAATGAAAGCAGACTAGGCATCTACTTAATGAATCCTCTAATAATTTTAGGTAGTAAGACATAGTAATCAACAAATTGTTTGCAAATGAGCAATATGGATGAATATGTCAATGCCTTATCTTTTGTTTTTACCATTTGATGACAAGTCTTACCTTGTATCTTTTTGCGTGACCTTTAACATTTTTATTGAACTTGTATACCCATTTGACTCAAAAGACATGATGAGCACTTAGAAGAAATCTAGTTCTCATATATCATTTCTTTCAATGGCTTGAATTTTCTCATTTGTTATATAGATCCATTTTTCATTCTAACTAACATCTTCAAAATTTAAAATCTCAATATCTATAATAAGTACACGAAACAAGTTAGGATTGTCATAAATTAAGTCTTTGAATAACATCCTTTTTTCTACATCTTTAAGATAGGGAAGGAAATCATAAGATCCCTCTATTTGAGAGCTCTAATTCCAAGACAATTCTTCATTAAATTAAATTTCTCTACTAATGACAATATGTCAAATTTTTAGGTTGAACATGTAGCATTTTAAGTTTGACCCATATAAAAAAAATCTTATTTTGAATATTAATTTTGGACTTTTCTTACTTAGAATATTCTCAAGCGTGAAGAAAAAGGATTCTTCCACTCTATGTTCCTATCGAAGTGACATCTTTTAATCTCTTTTTTGGAATACAACATGAACATCTTGGATGGTTTTATTAAGTTTGTTTAGTTAGTTCACCACTCCTAGGACTAGTGAAGTAATATGAAATAAAATTACTATCCTTCACTAAGAATGTCTTAAACTCAACCTTAAAGTTTGAATTTATATCGTCTTGATCTTATTAACTATTATCACTAAATTTTGAAGAGTTTCCTATGTCCTCTTTGATGCGACTTCATTGGCTAACTATTAGGATATTTATTCATCTAAACCTTGATGGATGAGGGTAAGTGCACTATGACCTCTCATGCATCCTTTCCCTCTTCAAGGCTTCCTTTTCAGATTTAGTTAATATCACCTCATCTTGAGGGTCTATGCATCCTTAGTTTACTACATCCTATATGCCTTATGAATCAAGAATGACATTCATCCTAAATGTTTGATTCTCATAATTGAATTTGGTGAGTTGTGGACTATAGAAAGATATAGACTTCTTTTGATATCATAGTTAGTTATGATTCTAATTTATTAGAAAAATAATATGTTGTAAACACTTACACAGTCGAACGAATAATGAAGAGTATTCTTGGAATAGAAGTTTTAGTCTTGCTTCTCTTGCATAAAACAAAGCATTGCATCACTATCATCAAAATCAATAAAGAAATATAGACTAACCAACTTAAAGCCACTTAATGAAGGAAATAATTTCATTGATATAATAAAATTAGCATAATAATTTTTTTTCCAGTTTTCTCTATTTTGTCATAACTCTCTTTAAGCAACTCTAAATTGCTTAAAATTATACATATTTGAAGTTATATACCTACAGATTAAAAATAACTCTCAAATTACTTGAATTGATTGATATTTGACTATTAATTACTTATTCAAAATTATTTTATAACTTCAAAAGTTAATTTTATTTCCAATAAGAATAACTTATTAACTAAGTCCACATCTTTATAGGTGAATAAAGTTAGAAATTACTAAATACTTACTTTACACTTTTTTGTATTATTATTTTTTGAATTTTATATTGCATTATACTATGAATTATAATTAGGGATTATAAATTAAAAAGTTTAAAACATTTTTAGATTCTTTTTTCATTTCAGTGTCCAATCTAAAAGTTTTCAATTAAATATCTAAACTTTTAAAACAAAAACTTAGTTTAAAAGGTTATTTTTATTAATTATTTTATTCATATGGGTGACAGAACATTGTAAAGACTAGCATTTGAAAAAGCTACATGACATCTTCTTCCCCCAAATAGTTTTTGAGTATTAAATAAGTGACAATATTTCCAATACATAATCATTTATATATGTGTTAATACGAGGCTCAAAATCTATATTAATAATGATGAAGAGCCAAATAAACCCTTCAAAGTTGGTCTTTCCATTGCTACATAAACTATACCAACACAAAGTTAATAAAGACAAACTTTTTTAAAATGAGTTATTTCTCCAAATTTCAGTCTTTATGTTGATGATCATCTACATTAGGAAAATGTTAATAAAAATAATATTTTGAAATTAGTTGTCCAATTCTTAAATTTTGGATAATTAATTAAAAACTTTAAATAGTGGACATAGAAGTAAAAAATCTAAAAATGTTCAGCGTTTGTTTTTATCTCATATAATTATTATGACGTTATAGGGCATGTTTCATTTAAGTTTTTTTTTGCATTTTGTTTTCATTTTTAAATTAGTAAAAATATTTTAGTTAATTTTTAATATTTTTTTTTGACTTCTTCCTATTTTTATTACTTATGAAAACCAAAACAAGAGATTTTGATTTTATGTTTTTTCCCTTTTGTCATAATCTAATTTCATTATTAACTAGAAAACTGTTACTTAATTATTTAAAATTAAAAAATACTAAGAATAAAGGTTTTTATAATTCAATTATTCAACTCATACAATTATTTATTTTGATAAAAATAGAATTTCTTGTTAGCATTTTACCAAAAATATTATTAAAAATTAATTTATCTCTAATTGTATTTAATAATTTGTTACTTTCATTAGTAAAATGCAATCACAATCATATTAACATTTAAGTAGAATTTTTTTTAAAAAATAAGAATAAAAAGTATAATAGAAAAATAAAAAAATAGAAGCAAAATCAAATGACACATATAAAACTAATATATATTGTGGTTTATTTATCAACCAAATATTGACAAGAAGAGCACTAAAAGCTTATAAATGTAACTATTTGATAATTTTTGCTAGACAAATAGTACAGACAACTAAGTCCAAAAGTGTGCTCCAAAGCGCGATTAAATCAAGTGTTGGAAACTTAAGAACTACCTAAAAACGAAGTTAACCAATAACAAGAACCTTAACAAATTTTAGGAGATAATGAATAACTCTTATGCTCCGACGACTATGGAAGTCTTCTCAGACGATTAAGATTTTAAAAATTGAAAACCAACATGTTTGGACAGTACTGTTTGAAGGGTAAAACTCACCATAAGGCAACAGTCAAGAATCATCCTTACTTTTAAGCACTCTTTGGGCAGCATAGATAGGACACTTAAAAACTTTGTACCTTTTAGATAGTTTGTCCACAACTTGCATTCGTTTTTAGCTAATAAATATATAAAATAACACACGCGCGCACACGCACACATAACAGAGTCTTTTATTGTGACTAATATGTTGTAAAAAGCAATGACGTGACCTCCATAAGCAAGAGCCATAGAATTACAGAATCATAAAAGAAATAAAAAGGATGAGTACTTTTCTTCTTGACAAAATTTCACAAGATGGAAGACAATTATGAAATCCTTGTCCTAAAACTAAGCTGTCCTTTTTCTTCAATTTGATGTAGCAGATTAAAACAGCAAGATCAAATTCCTAAACTATTCTTATATACATATCAATTATACTGTTATGAATTGTTTAACTTGGAAAAGAAAGTTCTAATTTATAATTGAATAATCATATTGTAAAACTATTTCTTTTTAATGTATTTGTTGTTTATAATGTAACTAGTAACAAATTAGTGGCCATCATGACTTCTAGATTCTGAAACATGCATCTCTAGTACAATCAACGTGTAGGAATCCAGGTTTTTGATCATTCAAATGTAACAAGGAATAAGGTTCAGGCTAGATTTCTTCTTACTTTCTAAAAATTTGCAGCCAGAATAACTGAAGATCAACACAAACACATGAAATCATAGGGTGGTTGCATACGTAGAGAAAGCAAAAGGATGAAAAGAACATAATGACATTGTGATTTCATTTCTCACGTTAAATGTGCAAATCTGCTAGGAGATAGATGGATTAACTCAAAAGTTATAGATGGATTAATTCAAAGTCTCACCACATACACCCATGGCTCACTCACAGCTGATGTGCACACCTAAAGCATGGTAGTGATGAGAATATTCAATTACAAGAAGATGATTAGGAAGCTGATAAAATAGTCGAAGTGTGAATTTGTCTATCCTCTCCTTATCATAACAAGAATAAGTGATACTTTGGAGATATATTCTACCATTAGCATGATAAGCAATTTACACCATCACTCAGATTTTTCATTTGTAATATCGTGTATGTAAGACCTGAGTCACGGCTATGAAGATTTATTTTCTAAATATTTCTTTACGTGGAGAATGCACAGTTATTGCCAAGATCAAGATCAATAAACTTAGAAATAGCAATTATGACAAAACATAGATCACTCACGTTTGATTTTCTATATATTTTAGAGGCCTAACAATTATGATATTTCAAAAGATAAAAGTTGAACCTCAGGCTTTGTATTCTAAACAGTGTTTTAAATTGCGAAGTGCAATCATAATTCTGTCATAATGCCGCCTTTGCTGTTGAATTTGTTATCGCATTTACAATTACATATAAAGTGCTAAGTTGGATAAAGTTTGCATATGCATTTAAGCAGCAGACAGTTTTCAGATCTATATCATCTATGGAAAGAACTTGTATCATAAAGAAATCATGTGATGGCAGGGTTCCTATTTCACACATCTATATGCTTTTGGTTCTTATCTATTGCCCCAGTTTCACTCTCAAGGAAGAAGAATAAATGTCAGCCACAGACATAATATTTTAAAATGCATTCTGGAGACGAACCGAGTGCATGCAAGTGCTATATTCAGGCTTCTAACAAGCAACAAAATACCCAGAAATTTTTATAACAGGATGTTGAAGTTACCATGATAATATTGCAGAGAAGCCTTCGACAAACTTAAAGAAGTTGCATCGTAGAGCTTGATTCATCACTTCCCTTATTTTGATCAAAGGACTTCTTCTTTTTCTTCTTCTCTGGAATCCCTCTCGCCTTGGCTTGATACTCCTTCACTTCTCGAAGGTATATTCGTATAGCAGCGTTGGCAAAAGGATTGTTGTCCCTCGGGCCTCCGTTCTCCTCATAAGCAGCTCGCAACCGGCCAATAAGAGAATCCAAACTACCCCAAGCTTGCCTTAGTGGGCATGTACAAAGAGCAGGAGGCTCAGGGTGTCCATAAAAGATGCAGCCTTGTTGGTGAACTTTGGTCTTTCCAAACTGATCAATATAGCGAAGGAAGTCAAGAATATGATTGTAATCACAGTGAGACACTGGTACTGGAGGCCTCAGGCTCTTCAAATACTGCCCGAAAGTTTGCCAATCCCTTCTCTTTTGAGTCTCATATCGACTCAGCAGAGGTGCTGGTTGTTGATGATCAACATGCTCGTCTGATTCCTGCGCTGTTAACTCTTTCCCTCTCTCGCTTGACATTGTTACGAAGTTTATGCATGAAATTAAGAAATTAAAATTTACCTGCTTTGCCAATTAAGGCAAGGAAAATGGTCGGGAGATGAGAAAGATCGATCACATCGTAGGGTTAGTGTGCTGTTGGAGCAATGACAGTCGGTATCTTTTCAACCTTTTCTTCATCTTTCCTTTCCCTTCTCTTTTCAAAGGAGACAATTACTGTTACTATACCTTTCACCAACCACTAGGTAAATTAACAACGGTACACAGAGTAGAACTACATGCATATATATATATATTAGTTTGCATAAATAATATTGTATTCAAAACCTTACCAATAAAACAACAAGGCTACATTTACAGCTACTATTTCTTGTGCAATCATATGTTCTGGACTCTTCTCTAATGCTTACCTCATTCCGTATACTATCAAAATCTTGATGATTCACACAATTCCTGTGCCCTACTAATGAGTAGCTTTTGCACTTAAAATCCCTGTTCTATTCAAAACCCTAGATTCTTTTGCGAGCCTAAGGCTAGCTAAGCACGGTCCCCGCATTAGGTCGTGAATTTTTTATTACCACCAGACTAAATTTTTGGTCAAGCTAATTAACTTGGATTGGATTTAACATCGATATCTTTGTACGAGAGATTGAAGTTTTCGTATATTAGTGTCTATATTCTAACTATAATCTTTGATACATGTATGTTGTCCTGTCCACAAAATGTTATTTTAGTTAGATATTAGACTTGATTTTCTAAATGAAAATTCTTAAATTTCTGCTTTAACGGGTCAATTAATAATGTTCTTTCTTCCAAGAAAAAATAACTACTAATTTTCTTAATTAATTACCCAAAATAAAGCACTTGGAGCCTATATATACAAATAAACAAGAATGAAGTTCACTAGAAAAATAACTACCATGAGCTATTTTTTACAAGAATCAATCTAACAAACTTATCCAAATAATCAGAAATGGTTCCACAAAATTTGGAATGGATAAGTTACTATCTTTTATGTATAGTCAAAGGATTCTTCAGTTCACCTGATTGGATAGTCAATTTCAAGGCGGAATCAAAAGAGTATCTAAACAACCAAATATTTGGAGATTCTGTCAAGATAATGAGAAAAATGTTTTGATAGATTCAAAGCTGATTTAGTCAATTAGTTGATTGAAAAAAACGACTAGTTGGAGGAATTCTTATTTAAAGGAGAGCTATTGCATTCGAATAGATACCAAATTTTAGAAATACATCAATAGTATCAATACTTACTCTCAAAAAATTACACTTTATATTTTTTGTGCTTTAGAAAATGAAAAATATCTATCAAGAGAGAAATCAATATTCATCGAAGCTCATATTGAGTAAATCCTGTTTTCATTTATTGAGAGCTTAAAGAGGCTTGTTAAATACTATTAGTGTGGAAGGTTGAAGAACCTTGAAAAAGATATACTTGTAAGTTTGGAGAGGCTCGTCAAATTATTACTTAGAGATCACTAGTGAAACACTTAAGTTGCATACTTAGAGACTGGACGTAGGTTAATTTGGTTATAAGCCGAACCAGTATAAATTGGTTGTGTCATTCTTCCTCTTTCCCTAACTTTTAAATTTTCACGTTATAGTTACTCTTGTTTTTAATTTGCAAGAGGCTCATTTTATTTCAATATTTAATAGGCTTCTTTTATTTTAAATTTTCACAAGCTCTTATCGTTTATGAGAATTGACAGTAACTTGCAAAATTTTCAAGTCACACACAATTCACCCCCTCCTCCCTGTTGCGTATGTTTGCTTTATCATTTGGTATCAGAGCAAGGTTTCACATTTATTGTGTTTTGCAACATGTGCTAGATCATAAAAAACATACTAAGAAGTCTTGAATTGTGATGGAAACAACTATTTCTATTGGAAGAAAAGAAAGACATATTTTTCTTCAATCTGTGGGTATTGAAGTCTAGGAAGTTGTCAAAATAGGAGATACATCTCTTGCTATTAATGATGTAAAATTGTGGATTGATGTTGATAGAAGAAATACACAGTTAAATGCTAAATAAAGGCATCATCTAATTTATACACTCTTTTTAGAAGCATATGAAAAGATACCCTACTATTCTACAACAAAGGAAATGTGGGACAAACTTCAAGTTACATTTGAAGGAACAAATGAGGTAAAGAAACATAGGATAAGTCTTTTAATGCATGAATATGAAATTATTAGCGTGAAACAAGGAGAGACCATAGATGAATTCTTTGAAAAATTCAACAACATCATCATAACCTTGAAGAACTTGGGAAAATATATCTCAATGATGAGCTTGTAACAAAGATCCTAAGGTCACTGCTAAAGGAATGGAGACCCAAAGAAACAACACTAGAAACTGTAAAGGATCTAGACACTATTTCTCTTGATTGGCTAAGAGGAAACTTAATAATCCATGAGACAGAGCTTAGACGAGATGAAGGATCGTCCTACGGAAGAGGAATGGCTCTAAAAGCTATTGATCAATTCGCTCCATATCCAACGGTGATGAAAGCGACATTGAATTGCAGATGGATGGAGATAATGAATTCAATTTTATGGTTAGAAAATATGCATTTTTTTACAAAAAGAAGCTGATAAAGAAAAGAGAAGGAAATAAAAAAACTGGAAATAATAGGTTCATATCAAAAGGCAGTAGCAGTAGTAGCAATACACAAAATAATCAAATTATATGTTATCACTGCAGGAAGTCTGGATATACCAGACCAAAATGTTCCCTTCTTCTTCAAAAGGACAACACTAAAAATAGAAGACCCAGAAAGCAAGCTATGATTGCAGCTTGGTCTGATGAAGATTTTGAGAATTTCTATGAAGAAGAGTCTAAAGAACTAAGCAATGTTTTTCTTATGGTTGATTTATGAGAAGATGAGGTATATTGTTCTAACTTTGATATTGAATGTGATGAATTACGAGATGCATATCATGAACTGTATGCTCAATATAAGAAATTAAATGTGTAGTATTTCAAAGAGGACGAGAAGTCTAAAAAAAATGATGCATTTTTTAAAAATTAAATTAAAACTTAGTGAATAAGAACCTGTTGTTTGAGAATATGTCCCTTGAAAATGATTATAAACAAAAGGCATCTCAAAAAGAACTTTCAAAAGAAAAGGTGACTCAATTAGAAAATGCATTGCTTGAGAATGATAATGAAAAAGTAAAACAATTAGAAGAAAAGGTTGCTAAACTAGAACCTAAAAAAGAAAATTTTATTGAAAAAATCATATCTCTAGAAAAGGATCTAGCTAATTTTCTGAATGTAAAGAACAATCTTGATGCACTACTTAGTAATGGTAAAGGTGTCTTTGATAAGGAAGGAATTGGATACGATAAAGATAATAATATTAAGTTGTACAATAATTTCTTTCTTAAAAATAATAGTAGCTTTATCTCAATTAAGAAGTTATTTGAAATATATGTTTGGAGACCAAAAGGTCAGATTACTAACCTGAAAGGACCTAGAAAAGTTTAGGTACCTAAATTGAGATAATACATTCTGCAGATATGTTTTAGAACAATGACAAAAGCAAATCAAAGGATAGTTAACAGTGGTTGTTCAAGACACATGCAGGTTAAATATCACACTTTAACTATATTGAAAGAAAAGATGGAGGTAATGTTGTCTTTGCGGACAAAAACAAGGCAAAAGTTACTAGAATTGGTAAAATTGGTGCCTCAAACACTACTTCTATTGATAATGTTCTGTATGTTAATGATTTGAAACATAAATTACTGAGTGTAAGTCAGTTATGTGATAAAGGATATAAAGCCACAATCTATGGATCTTATTGTGAAATAATTGATAATAATAATGATAAAATTGTGTTTTTTGGTCCTAGAAATCATAATATATATTGTTCTTAATTAGAAGATATGTCTCTTAAAAAGTTAAGTATTTTGTTTCTTTAGAAAAGGATTCATTAATCTAGTGTAGAAGATTTGGACATGCTAGCATGAGCATTTTATCAAAACTATCCAAGAATGGATTAGTAAGAGGTATTCCAAATTTAAACTTTGAGAATAATCAGGTTTGTGAAAAATGTTTAAAGGAAAGCAAGTTAGAAGTAGCTTTGCACCCAAGAATGATGTATCTACCAACCAACCACTTGAGCTTATAAATATGGATTTATTTGATCTTACTAGAACTCAAAATTTTGGTGGTAAACACTATAGTTTTGTTATAATAGATGATTATTATAGATTCACATAGGTTTATTTCCTAGAAAATAAGGATGATGCTTTTGAAGTCTTTGGGAAGTTTTGCAAAAAAAATTCAGATTGAAAAAGGATATTGCATTACTTCAATTTGGTGATCACAAAGGAGAATTTGATAACAAAAAATTTGAAGATTTCTATGATGATAATGGTATTACTTATAATTGCTTATGTCTAAGGACTCCTCAGCAGAATGAAGTTATTGAAAGAAAGAGTAAGACACTTACTGATATGGGCAGGACCATGTTGTGTGAAAATGATCTACCTTATGGATACTAGGTAGAGGTTGCGTTTACTGGCTATTACATTCTGAACAAGTGTCTTATAAGGTCGATTCTTAAAAAGACCCCCTATGAGTTGAGGAAAGGAATAAAGTCGAATGTTGCCTACTTTCAAGCTTTTGGCTGCAAGTGTTTTAAGGTGAATAATGGTAAGGACAATCGTAGCAAATTTGATGCAAGATCGGATGAAGCTATATTTCTTGAATACAACACTGTTAGGAAAAGATTTAGAGTCTACAACAAAAGGACTAAGAGGATATATAATTAATACATATAGTATTTGATGAAACACTACTCTCAATAACAACTGCTGATTTAGGTAATGAAGTGTATCCTTTGGTCCCTAAAGATACACCATAAATTCAAATTGCACCAGTAGTGCCTTTAAGTTTACAAGATTAAGAACATCCTTTTGAAACTAGGATAGCGAAGGCTCATTCTCCAAGTACACCTCAATAGGCTCTATATTGCAAAGGACACCATATACTTATAGTAGAAGAACACCAAGAGAATGAAGAGGTCTTCATGCACTTCAGTATATTCTAGGAGACCCGTCATAAGGTTTAAGAAAGAGGGCATCCTTAAAAAACAATTGTGTTGCCTTTGTTTCATAACTAGAACAAAAAATTGTTGAAGAGGCATTTGCTGATGAAAACTAGACTTCAGCTATGAAAGATGAACTAAACCAGTTTGATAGGAAACAAGTTTATAATCTAGTACCTTATCCAGAAAACAGGTCAATCATTGAAACTCATTATGTATTTATAAACAAACTTGACAAAAATGGTAATTTGGTAAGAAATAAAGCTAGACTTGTAGCTCAAAGCCATAACCAATAGGAAGGTAATGATTCTGATAAGACTTATGCTCTTGTTGCTATACTAGAGTCTATCAGAATTTTACTTGCTATTGTATGTTATAGAAATTTCAAATTATTTCAAACGGACATCAAAAGTGCTTTTTAAATTGGATATATTATTGAAGAAGTGTTTGTTAAGTAACCCCTAAGTTTTGAAAACATAGACCATCCAGATTATGTGATGAAATTAACAATGGCTTTGTATGGTCTAAAACAGGCTCCTTGAGCATGGTATGACAGGTTATGCAACTTCCTGCTTGAGATTAACTTTGAAAGAGGAAAGGTAGATAAAACTTTACTTATTAAGAGAAAGATAAATGATTTTCTTATAGTTCAAATATATGTTGATGATATAATATTTGGTGCTACTAATCCATCTTTCTATGAAGAATTCTCAGCTTTAATGCAGGGGGAGTTTGAAATGAGTATGATAGGTGAACTATCTTTCTTCCTTAGGTTGCAAATCAAAAAAATAGAAAAAGTAATTGTCATTAGTCAAGATAAGTAAACAAAGAAACTTATCAAGAAATATTAGTTTGAAAATGTTAAACTAATGAGAACTCCAATGTAAACTAGAATTAAGCTTGATAAGGATGAAGCAAGTAGGGCTATTGATGAAACAAAATACAAAAGAATGATTGGTTCACTTCTATATCTCACAAGTTCAAGACTAGACATTATGCTTAATAAGTGTCTTTATGCACGTTTTCAATCAAATCCTAAAGAAAGTCATCTTCGAATAGTCAAGAGAATTTTTCGTTATCTTATTAGAACCATAGACTTTAGACTATAGTACCCAAAAATAAATTCATATAACATGGTTGGCTACTGTGATGTAGATTGTGCAGGTGATAAGGTTGTTAGGAAAAACACAAGTGGCTATTGTCAATTCCTTGGTGGATGTTTAGTATCTTGGTCTTACAAGAAATAAAATTGCACAACACTTTCCACAATTGAAGCAAAATATGCTAGCTTTTATGCTCAGATTTTGTGGATGAAACCTTAACTCCAAGATTTCACTATAAATTTTAGTCATATTCCAATATTGTGTGATAGCACAAGTGCAATTAATTTATTTAAAAATCTAGTGCATCATTCTATGACTAAGCATATAGAAGTTAAACATCATTTTCTTAGAGATCATGTTTTAGATGGAACTATTGAATTATTGCATGCTAATACTAAAAATCAAGTAGCTGACATCTTTACTAAGCCACTTTCAGAAGATAGAATTTGTTTGTTAAGAAAAGAGGTTAGTATATGTAGATTATCAAACATCTAACTCTGTTCGAAGATTTTTTGCTACTTCCTTTTGCAAATATTAACAGACTCCTAGGAATGTGTTACTTAAAAGGCTCCTATCAATTTAAAAGGGGAAGAGTAACTTTATTCATAGATTGTAGTCACTAAACGATGTCGTTTCAGATTTAGAAACAAAACACACATAGAGTGTTGGTATATTTTCATACGAATGACAGAAGATACAGAAACTTTCTTTCATATTTACTTAAAACCCACTCTTAGAAATCGTTCGACATACTTTGAAATGGTTCCTTCCTACATCTTATCTTCGTCATCCCTTGAAGCTTCTTCTATCTCAATATAATCAAACTCTTTCTTTATCAAATCTCTTCAAAAATTACCAGCATTCCTTTTTGAAATGGCATGAACAAAATGGAAGGGTCAAAAGAAATCGTGGAAACCAACTTCTAGCCACAGTGAAAACCTACGCCATGAACAAGCATCTAAATCTTTTGTTTCTGAACCTTCTATGTGACCTACACAAGAATCATCACAAACCCATTTTGAACCAATTGTTGTGTCTTCCATAAATAAGCCCCAATTTGTATAAAAATCCACTTAGAAGAAACCCTTGCATACATATGGGAGAAAGAAGAAGAATATTCATTCGTTGTTGCCACTGGAAGAATCAGATCCTGATTCATCCACCGAACATCATGAATCAAAAGCTAAACAGTAATATAATTCTTTAAATAATTCTAACGTAAAAAACTTGTTTTTGATGCCATAAACCCTAGCTCATCAAAAGTAGATGAAGAAGACAAGGAAGAAAAAGAAAACGAGTCTTCTAGTGAAGAGGAGCCTACTCATGTAGGGAGAGTTTCTAGTAATGTGAAGTTTCCTATTATACCAAGAAAGGTAAGTCTCCTCTCTCCTTCTCGAGTGTCAAAACCCTTATCTCCTTTGTTTACTCCCTCACCTTCACCTTCACCATCATCTTCACCTTCACCTTCATCTTCATCTTCACCTTCACCACCACCAAAGCACCAACCTACTCCCACTTCTAAAATCTCTTAACTTAGACCATCATCAAAACCTCGACATCGATCCATTATTCTAAGTTTGCCTAAAGAATGTTAGATCATCTCTGACGATGATTCTAAAGAAGAACTAGGTCATCTGGACATAATACCACGAAATAGAGGTAGTATGTTCATCATGAAAGAGCTTGTGGTTGAAAAGGAAAAAGGCAATAACGACGCATTGAGACAGGGAGAAGTTTCTCTAAAAAGAAAGAGAGAAGAAATAAGGGCAAGGCACATATTCTTGAAGAAACTGAAGAGGATCCTATCACTCTGGAGGAATCTTTCTTCGAAGAAATTCCCAATGCTAAAAGGTCAAAGCAAAATAACATCTTTGCAACAGAGACAGGAGAGCCCTTTAAAGCTCCAAAATCATTTCAATCCAAAGATGCTGAAGAAAGGTACAATGCATATTACAAGAAAAGGAAGATAGTTGGTAGAAGGATTCTACCTCACCTCTTGTTTGATAACTTTAGTATTCCTATTTTCCTTACTTTCTTTCTATTGGATGGCATAATTTCTTGATCTTGAATGAGGCTATCTGTGATAAGTTGGTTTGTTCTTTTTATACATATATAAAAAATGAAATTATAGATTGAAAGTTGATAATTATATCTTGGGTGCATGAATTTGAAATATTGCTTAATGAGGAAATTTTGAGTAATTTGTCAGATATAGCTCCCATAGGCAAAACTGATTTGGGATGTTTCTAATTTAGATATGGGAGACGTAGTGAAATTTATTTGTCTTAACATAAAAAACACATAAGACGGGAGACCTTGGTGTAAAGAGTTAGACTTATTGCCACAATGCCTTACATCTGTATCTACTACTTCAATTTTTCCAAGAAGTAGGTCAGTTGAATGGTGCAGTTTATTGGACACATATTATTTACAATTTGTTAAAAGGTAACCTGATGAACCTTCTAGTATTGATTGTGCAGTTTATGTTGGATAAAGGTAGTAACAAGAATTACTTACTATGATATTTGCTTATTATGATGTGTCTTTTAACAAATTGGAATGGTACGAGCTTGCTAAGTACTCATACCATTCATCAATTCCCTTTCAATTTGGCTATGATCTGAACGATAATGTACTATGATCTGAAAGATAATGTTTGGTGGAAATGAAGAAAGTAATTTAATTAATTAGAGGTCTTAGGCTAAAATATCAATACTTCAAAACTGTTATACTCATAAAACGTCTATTTCTTTCCTTTCAGTAGTTTATGTTAGCTTTAAAAGCCAATAAAAAATGTATTATGTCAATAACAATGACCAAGATAGCTTACCTTAACATGACCAAGCTTTCATCAATTAAAGAGGACGAGAATGTGGCAAAATTGGTGGAAGAATTAGCTCTCGTGGTAGAGGATTCAATTTTGCAACTTTACATATTTCCTCTCCTCATTTAATCATTCAAATAATATAAATATAAGGAAACTAACAACCAATGGCCAGAATCACAACAAATAATTGAAAACACATGTAAATTGCCAAATACGTGGCAAGGCCAATCACTCTGCAATTCAATGTTGGAATTGTTTTGACCATTCCTTCCAACCTGACGATTAGCTTCACAAAGCCTTTTATGTAGACTTGAAGACAACCGCACATATGGTAAATGATCTAGGTAAACTCGCCAAAATTAAAAGATAAAAAGGTATAAACATTGTTTTTTTTTGAAATGGTGAAAGCCTTAATATTTCTCATATTTGAGAAGGAAAAATTAAAACTAACAATGGAACCGTGAACCTTAAAGATGTTTTAATTGTTCCTAACATTAAAAAGAATCTTATAGATGTAGAAAAATTAAATGAAGATAATGCTTGTAGTATTATAATTGATGCTTCTAAATTTTTTAATGTAAGTATTAACAAGGAAAGATTTAAGTTAAAAAGGGCAACCGTGAAGTTCTTTATGCCTTAAATGATAATTTGTTATTACATTCACAAAATGAGCACCTCAAAGTATTTGGCACAAATGAATGTAGCACCCCCATTCAAAAATTTTAAAAACTTTGCACTCCAAAAACTTAACTAATTTCTCTAGTTGAGACGAACCGTAATATGTTTTTATCAGTTATCAAATGGAAAAATGTTAAATCTTTTTTTCTAAATAAAATAAATTTTCAAAAAATTGCCTACAATGTGACTTGTGGAGTCCTGCCCCACTTTATCATTGTCAAAACTTCAAATATATGCTATTATTTTTTATGATTGCACCCATTATACTTGGTTATTTCCTTTAAAACAAAAATATGATTTTTATGAATTCTTTATTAAATTTCAAAAATAAGTTGAAAATTTTTCAAAGAAAAATAAAAATATTTCAAAGTGAAGTTGTAGGGGAATACACATCAATTGTATTTGAAAATTACTTGTCAAATTGTAGCATACATTATCAATTTTCTTGCCCTTACACTTCTGTGAAAAATGGCGTTGCGAAAATGAAACACCGTCACATTGCAAAAACTAGTCTAACACTTATTCCAGGCTCATCTTCCTCTTAAATTTTGCATTGATACTTTTTTGACAGCCACCTTTTTAATTAAAAAATTGTTATCATCGATATTGAATATGAAAACTCCTTATTTTAAATTGTTTATCCATGATCTAGAATATAGGAGTTCTAAAATGTGAATTTCTTGCTCTATGAATGCTTTGAGAATGTTCTGCATATTTTGTATATGAATTTTGTTTGATTTATGAAAATGATTTTTTGAAAGGATATCAAGCTTAAGAAATAAAGTTTTCGAAATGTGTCTTTTGGGCAATATGTTTTACAAGTCATGAAATACATGTTATGTGTGTCTGTGGTGGTTCCTTAAGTTAAGTCAAGTGCACTTTGACAAAAGGCTTCTCCTGCCTGCCCGCTATTGACATGGAGCTCCTTCATGGACTTCCATAAGTTCACGGCTATGCAAGACCATTGTGTGAAAATGCGTAGTGCGTTCTGTTTTTGGATCCACCTGAACCATTTTGATATGCTTATGTGCCTATGATAAGTTGCAAGGGTGATGCATACATAGTTTGCATAAACGTGAATTTTTGCGATGGAAGTGCTTTTATAAATGGTTTTGCTTGTTACCGATTATAAAATTATTATCCACAGACTTTACACTCACCTCCATTCTCCTCCCCATATCCAAATGATGAGTTAGATATCAAGTAGTCAAGGGCCAAGGCATCACTCCAATCTTTGTTTATTTTGTAGTTGAAGCAAATCTTGTAAAACAAGGCTTCAGTTGTATTTTGAGCAAAATCATTGTTCATGTATCTTTTGTATTTTGGGATTTGAGATATTAATGTATTTGCGGCTTGAAATGCCCACTAAAGCTTTGTAAAACCCTTATCTTTTGATGCAAATGGAATATGATTGCCTTTTTTCTCATGACTCTCTCAAGTTTGTACATTGCATTTTTTTAAGTTTTCATGAGGGAAAAATTTGTGTTCTGACTTCAGGGGAAAATATGGATTAATCTAGGCTGATTTAAGCAATCGTGCCTGCTAATCATCTTTCTAGCTTTCCAACAGTATATAGTATGAAATTTTTGGACATTGGTGTCAAAAGTTATGATCCTTATAAGTGGAGATGCTTAGGAGTATAGATTGTATCATCTGATGATGTCATATTGTCTGGTGATGATGTCATGTTGTCTGATGACCTCATATCATCTGGTGATGATGTCATATCGTCTGTGATGAAGTATCGTTTGATGACATCATATCGTCTGGTGCACTGTAGGCCTATCATCTGGTCCAATTTTATCCCTCTAGATCACAAAATATGTCTTTGAGGTCTTCATAAAAGTTGTAGATTTTGAAGCCCTCTTTCAAACCATCCAAAGAACACCTTAATCCGATGTCTATAGGGAAAGTTATGGAAATTTTCCCAATTCATCTACCCTATCATCTGGTGCATTGTAGGCTGAATCGTCTGGTGCACTGTAGACCTATCGTATGGTCCAATTTTGACCCTATAGATGAAAAAATATATTTTATAGGTCTTAATAAAATTGTAGATCTTGAATTAATCTTTCAAACCATCTAAAGAACACCTTAATTCGATGTCTTTAGGGAAAGTTATGGAAATTTTCCCAATTCATCTACCCTATCATCTGGTCCACTGTAGACTGAATCATATACCCTATCGTCTGGTCCAATTTTGACTCTCTAGACAATAGAATCTATCTCCAAGGTCTTCTCAAAAGTTGTAGATCTCGAAGTTCGATTTGAAAATGTCCTAAGATGTTCTTAACCCGACATCTCTAGTGAAAGTTATACTAATTGTCCTAAGACAGGTGTAATATGATTGAGGACAAAACCTTATTTGATTCTTTCAGCCATAACTTTGTTCTGGGATCTCCAAATGAGATGATTTTTGTCTCTAAATAAAATAGAGACATAGAGCCACAAATGTTCTGAACAAGTCAAATTGAAATTCCAGTTTAAGGTTTCCCAAAATCTGTTCGGAAATAGGAGAAATGAGTTGTTTTGACGTTTGTCTTAGTGTGGGCACGCCACCCTTGTGGGATGCGCGTTCAGATGTCACTTAGGACGTCTAAAAAAGAAAGCCCAACTATATGATGAACCGTAATTGGTTATTATATCTATCTCGATGGAAAGTACATCTGTAGGTCTTCAAAGAAATGATTGACTATCTCATGCTCCAGTTTAAAATTGGAATATCAAGCATTGACATCTACAACAACAAAAATAATTTGGATAATTTTTCTTTTTTGCAACAATTGCATAAAATTATATAAAGCAACATAACAAATGCTGGACCCCACTTTCGAAGCCCAGCATTCGGAGCCATAAACTGAAACAATCTCATTGCAAATTTTCTTAAACAATTAACACATATGCAGAAAATCGATAATCAAATTGGCCCGATTTATTTAAAACAATTTCAGTCATAAAGATGTAAACATTATTGAACACATCAAAGTTTCAATAATCACTTGGGCCTATTACTGAACACAATGCTTGTTTTCATAATATATTTACATTTCAAAAAAACCACCCCTTTGACTTATTACAAAAATACAAAATACATAATACAATTGAATGCTTATGTTTAAAATGATTCTACATACCAAAAATTTCTGAACTAACTTAATTACGAAAGCCTCTATTCTTGGTGTTTGCCAAACTTTGTAAGGATCAATGCTGAGCTACTTTTTCTTCACCTGCGGAGTGGAAGGTTATGGGGTGAGCTGTTAAGCTCAGTGGCTTATATATTTATAGTCTTTAGCAACGAGCCATACAATTTAGGCACACACACATATATATAAATATACCAAAGTATGCATATATATATCCAATTTAATCTAGCAATTATATCATCCACAATTCAAGCTCAAAATTTCATAATTCAAATGTCATCATATAGAACATCCATCAAAACATGACACTCAATTATGATCATACTTAACAACTCAATTATGCAATGCACAAATAATTGTCTTGAGGGTTCCATGGAAACAGAATGGAGAAATCGAAGTTTACCCCATGAATAGAATGAGGCCAGTTTCAGAACTCATATGCCACAAGCGGGCAGCCGGGGGAAGCCTCTTACCAACGTGCACGTGACGAACAAAATGGTTCCACTCTCGCCCAAATAGAAGCACATAATCATGCTCAAATCATTTTATCAAATGCTTTCATACTTTTCATGCTCTTTCCTTTCTTTTCATTCATACAAAATGCCATGACATATTTCAAGGCATAACATGTTCAAAATCACAATCTAATTATATCAAAATGTCATACATCTTTCAATGCATAACTTAAAATACATCATAGAAATTCTAGTATATACACACACATAAGCAAAATGCCCATTTACACAATAACCATAAATATATTACCTACCTAATTTGCTTGCAAAATCCAAGTCAAGGTTGTCTTTCCCCTTGCTCTTAGGTAGGATTCTCTTGGTTCCCTAAAACAAACCAAGTCTCATTCAATAGGAATCCAATGGAAAATCCCACAATGCAAAATCACTAAAATTGATTCTAGAATACTTAAACCCAAACATTTTTTAAACTCCATGAACTAAAATCCTTCCAAGATCCAAAGGATTCAAAATGATCTTACCTTCATTCTTTACCAAATGAAGGGATCTTTGGCTCAAATGGAAGCTCTTCTCTTCCTTTACCTTTTTCCCTTCTTGAACAACCTCAAAATCTCTCTTGAAGGCTAAGAAAAGTTAAACCCTAACCCAACTCTCTTCTTTTCTCTCAAACCACCAAACTCTCTTTCTTTCTCTTTCTCTTTTTTGTTATTCTCTTCTTTTATCCCTCAATTCACATTTTTCTTCTTCATTTATAAGCAAGACAATACTTCTTCTTCCAATTATGCCCTTAATGATTGAGAATTGTCCAATTTGCCCCTCCATTTAATCCTTATGACTTTTATGCTTAAGTGTCTTGCTAACAATACCCTTGAACATTTTGACATAACTCTTTCTTCTAGAAAGAATGTTCTCCATCATCATAAGTTTCTAATGACACCAAAATCCTATTTGGTTCAAAACTCTAAAAGTATTGCCCCAAACATTTTCAGACTGCTCTTATATTGAAACAGTACACTATACTCAAATTCCTCCCATTCAAACTCTTCCTACTGATACCCTTACCTTGATTCAATTAATCTTTTTTTTTTCAAAACAGCATCAAAAGCTATAACTTTCATGGAGAGGTAGAAAAATGTAATTGGAATTTATTGGTACAAGATTCACCTCATTTGGAGGTCGGATGACAAAGCTATGGCTGAAAGAATCAAACATGGTTTTCGTCCTCAATCATACAGAACCTATCTTGGGGCAAATGACATAACTCTTTCTATAGATGTCGGATTGAGATCATCTTAGGATGGTTTCAAAGAGGACTTTGAGATTTAAAATTTCAAGAAGACCTTGAAGACAAATTCTGTCATCTAGAGTGTCAAACTTGGACCAGAATATGTTTTGGTCAACGTAAGATGAAACAGAAAGTCAACCTAAGAAGAAGGGTGAGACGGATTGAGAAAAACAGACGAAGCACAAAGCAGACGAATCAAAAAGCAGATGAAGCAAAGAGCAGACGGAACAAAAAGCAGACAAAGAAAAGAGTAGATGAAGCAAAGGGCAGACAAAACAAAGAGCAGAAGAAGCAAAGAGCAGACGAAGCAAAGGGCAGACGAAACAAAGAGCAGAAGAAACAAAAGACGATGACACAAAGAGCATACAAAGCAAAGAACAAATGAAATAAAGAGCAGATGAAGCAAAAGCAAACGAAACAAAGAGTAGACGAAGCAAAAGCAGACGAAGCAAAGATCAGACGAAACAAAGAGCAGACAAAGGAAAAGTAGACGAAGCAAAGAGCAGACGAAACAAAGAGCAGGTGAAACAAAGAGCAGACGAAACAAAGAGCAGGTGAAACAAAGAGCAGACGAAACAAAGTCAACTTATGACGAAGCAAATGCAACTTAAGACGATGCAACTTTTATGATGAAGCAAAGTCAACTTAAGACGATGCAACCCTTAAGACGATATGACGTCATAACAGATGATACGTCTTTACAGACGATACATCTTTACAAACAATGCATCCTTACTGATGATATGGCATCATCACAAACGATACGTCTCCACAGATGATATGATGTCATCACAGACGATGTGACGTCATCATAGACAATACGTCTTTACAGATGATACATCTCTACAGACGATGCATCTATGCTCCTGAGCATCTTCCCTTATAAAGACCATAACTTTCAACTCCGATGTCCAAAAATTACATATCTTTCATCGACTTACTACACATATTCAACTTCGTTTTTGCTTTCATTTTACTTCTAAGTTTCACCTTACTTTTTCCCATTTCATAACCTCTCATCTACCCAAAAGTACCAAAGCAAAACATAAATCTATCTACACTTCTCATTTACTACTTGTCTGTCATTTCTAATTCAAGAATTTTCATCATTTGTTCTTTACTCAAGACTAATCACCAAAATTTCTCATTTAATAGTTCTAACTTCGAAGAAACGTTCGGGGTCCAATAACATATTACTATTAAGCAAGTTTTGTATACTTGCTTTAAGCACATTGAAACTAATTACCGCTTTATTCAGGAAAAGATAACTATAGGTGCCTTACTAACTCGATATGTTCCTTTTTCTCATCAAATTGCAAACATATTCCCCAAGCCTTTATCCAAACTTCCATTTGTTAATTTCCAAAGCAAACTAGGAGTCCACTCAATCATTCCCTACAACTTGAAAAAAAGTGATGAGAACAATAGGATAAGAACACATTCCATATATATAAATCAATGACTATTTCTCCCCCTTTCGTAAATAAGAAGATTATTGCCAATATTATGGAATATGCTGCCATATATTTATGAATCAATCAAACTAGATTTTTTCCTAATTCTAAGCACTAATTTCTACTTTTTGTTATATATTCAACAAATTATTGTATCTTTGGTACAAGCACATCATGAGAATTTCATTGATGTTAAAATCTTTTATTCCTCTCACCATTAATTAGATTACATTTAGGTCACATTAAGTCTATTTTCATGTTTTTTTATTGGAAAATTTGTAAAAACTACTTTTAATATGAGTAATAATTTACAAATCACTCATTCTTCACAAACCACTTAATAAATCAAAGTATAGATTAGACTAAGTTATTAATTAAGTATCCATATTATTATTGTTATGACTTGAGAATCTCTATACCGATTTATATACACTTTATTTAGAATTTTTTTAATTTTAAAATATTCCTATAATGCTGACACGACCCACCTTTTTGGGCCGTGTTGGCACTAGGAAATGGGTAGGCATAATGTCACCAAAACCCGTAGTAAGCCCAACTTTTCTGTAAAAATCCATCATGACCCATTCATTTATCTGATAATCCTTATACATGCTTAATAGGTTTTAAAAAGCAAGGATTCAAATCTACAATTCTCACATACAACATCCACTTAACATCAACATCAACCAACATCGTTCTCA
>JAOQMR010000009.1:605841-620132 GCA_027563865.1 Erythroxylum pelleterianum | reverse complement strand
TATATGTTTTAAAATTTCATATAAAATCCTTATACTTTGTCAAAAGTCTGAAATTAGCTAGTCTAGAAGTAGCAGTTGTGTTTAAAGTAATCTTAACATAATGGAAGGATTAATTTTAAACATTTCATAAAATATAAGGACTCCTTACAAGATTTTTAAACTATAGAGATCTTTTGATGGAATTGAAGATCATTTGATTGAATTCAAATGTTAGGAGGTGAGTTGTATTGGATTGGATACAATTCTTAGTGAGTTGTAATATTAACAGTCATGTGCACCTAAAAACATTTATGACTCCTGCAGTTTGAACTCATGGGAATTCGATCTCTTCATATATGTATACATGCATGAGTCTCATCTAATCGTTCTTAGATTTTTGTTTAAATAGAGAGTAGTGGACTTTCAATGCATCAACGTACTTTTCTAAAGCTTAACTTTCAAATTGCCTAAGAAATTCATGCCATTAGATTCAATCTTAACTTCAAAGCTGTAAGCTAGAGAATTTGCTCTCAATAAACTACTTCAAAGTTCGAGACATTAACAAAATAATTCTTAAATTTAAAAGAGAAATTTCTTCCAACTACACCTTCTCTAATGTATACATCAATTGAAGTATGTATTTCATCTTTGGTTTTAACCATTACTAAGCTCAGTGAGTCGGTGTCCATTTCTGGAGCATTAGACGCCAGTAATTCATATGCCAAGGAACAACTTTGTAGAATCCACGTCCTGCAGCCGCCAGCAGACACCACCACAACGCGGCCACCAGCAGACACCACTAACCGTACACTGTGACTCTCCTCTTTTTCACGCTTGTCAGTAGTCCGTTAGCAAGTTTGTTATGTACAACTTTTTCATTTATTCGTTTATTTCTTTTCACTGTAAACTCTGTATTTAGACACCACAGCATATATGAAATGGTAAGAGAAAAAAGTTTCCTCATCCACAAACTCTTTGTCTTAATCTTTTACATGGTATCAGAGCAGAGAAACTCTTAATACACAATGGCCAACGAAGGAGCTTCGAGTACCTTTTAGCCATACCCAGATTCAAACTACGATGAGAGTGAGTCGTATGAACTCTCTGCCTCAGAAAACCCAGGAGCAATTCTAGTAACAACACTGCTAGATGAAACTAATTACCTCTCATGGAGTAGAGCGATGATTATCGCTTTGAAGGCCAAAAACAAAATAGGATTCATCAACGGTAGCTACCAGGAGGCGGAGAACAACCATGCACTACAAAAAAATGGAGAACAGCTGATAACATGGTAATCTCGTGGCTTTTAAACTCTATGGTCAAGGATTTGGCAAAATCATTTCTGGTCGTCACCACTGCTAGGGACCTATGGCAAGAGTTGGAGTCCAGGTACGGTGAAAGTAATGGACCTCAACTTTACCATCTAATGCAAGAAATCAATAACTTAAGACAGGGCAACGACTCAGTGACGAGTTACTTCACAAAGTTAAAACGTCTTTGGGATGATTTAAGGTGTGTAATGCCTTACAGAAGTTGTCCATGTGAGGTTGGCAAACTCAACAGTATCGCGGAAGACAATACCAAACTAGTTCAGTTTTTGATGGGGCTTAGAGAAGAATACGGAAGTGTTGTAAGCCAGGTAATGTTAACTGATCCTCTACCAACTGTTAACAAAGAATATTCTATGATCCTTACAGTCGAGAAACAGCGGAACATTGCTGGACTGTGCGCAAATGAGACAGGACCGATGACGGTAGCTCTCACAGCAAAACCCATAGGCAACGGGAAGACCGAATCTAGAGAAGCTCCTTCGATGAACCGAAAAGGAGGTTATATGAGAAAAGAAGACAAGTATTGTACTCATTGCCATGAACAGGGACACACAGTGGACACTTGTTTTAAAATCCATGGTGAGCCGGACTGGTTTAGAGAATTAAAGCAAAAACGTGCAAGGGAAAAACTTGGGTTCGCTGGCGCAGTGGCTAAGAGCCCTATTGACGGCGGGCAAAGGAGCGTAACAAATGAAAACACTGAGCAAGAAACACAGTTTCGAGTTTTAAGCAAACAAGTCCAGGAGCTAATGCATCTAATCAAGGGAAAAGGTACTGAGGAAGCCCATCATATAGCTCTTAACAGTTATGCAGGTACACACTCCATCCATAATTCTAACGTTAGGTCTAAGTATGAACACGTTTCATGGATAGTGGACTCGGGCGCATCGACCCATATGAACCACGCCTGAAATTTACCCAAATACGTTAATACCCCATCTGACACTCTCTCAGTGATGTTACCTGATGGTTCCTCTAAATCTGCCACCAAAATTGGAAACATCGCCCTTACCAACTCGATTCAATTAAAAAACATCTTGTGCATCCCTACCTTCCTCCACAACTTACTGTCTATCTGTAAACTTGCTAAAGAAAACAACTTAGCTGTCATATTTATATCCAAAAAATTTGTCTTGCAGGACCTGAAGACTAATTACATTATAGCCAGTTGCGAAGAAATCGGAGGCCTTTACCAACTCCAACCCCACCATTTCCTACCACCAAATTCGAAGAAAGGTCCCTCTTTACAATTTTACCTTGACGAACATTTTGTTTGTAATGCTATTAATACGTTTAGTTTATGGCATTTTTGACTCGGTCACGTATCCTCTAAAGTTTTGGAACATTTAAATTTTCACCATTTTAAACCACCAAATGATTTTTTCTGTGAAACGTGTCCTTTAACAAAACAAATACGGAAATCTTTTAGCAAACATGTTATAACGGCCCAACAACCTTTTGAACTACTTCACATGGACCTTTGGGGTCCGTATGGAACAAAAGCCCTTGACGGATCCACATATTTTTTAACCATTGTCGATGAGTTTAGTAGAGCTACTTGAACCTTCCGTTTAAGCAGCAAAGCCCAAGTCCACCACATAATTCGTTTTTTTTATCTCCATGATTGAAACCCAATTTAACCACAGAATAAAAAAAAGTCTGAATCGATAATGGAACCGAGTTTGTTAACATTCTTAACCTACAATTATTTGAGACCAAGGGAATCCTTCACCAAAAAACCTGCGCTTACACACCCCAACAAAATGGCGTTGTAGAACGCAAGCACAAACACCTACTTCAAATAACCCGAGCCCTTATGTTCAAAGCCAACTTACTAAAGGAATTTTGTGGGGACGCGATCTTGACCGCCACTCACATTATAAACCGCTTACCAACCAAATTTTTATCCTGGGCCACACCTTACGAACAATTATACCTCATCTTTTTTTATTAGTACATTGACTAATGAAAATGATGTCTTTATATTAATGTTCTATAGTGAATCTAGTGTTGATAAAATTATCGAAGTTTGTAAAAGATTAAGACAAAGAGTTTGTGGAAGAGGAAACTTTTCTCTCTTACCATTTCATATATATTGTGGTGTTTAAATACAGAGTTTACAGTGAGGTAAAGCAATAGCATTGGTTTTAAGGAGACTGAAGAAGTCATGGTTCTAATAGAAAAATTAATAATATATAAAAATTAAATATTCAATTTGATCAAAAAATAAAGGAGAGCGAAATGAGAAAAAAAGAAAATTATTAATGACAACCTCATATCTCTTACTTCTTTAGTATTAATTTGTAATTTGTAATATTGTATAAACGAATCCTATTAAATATTTTAAGAAACGTGTGAAACAAAATTATAATAGTAATAAATGGTGACAAACCTAACCGGATAGGTAACTTGTACTTCCGCAATTCAACGCAATTGAAAACAACTAAAAATCAAATGCGATAGAAAAGACACCATATGAGACGTGGACAGGAAAGGATCCTAGTTTGTCTTTTATAAAGATTTGGGAATGTGAAGCATTTGTTAAAAGTTTAACATCTGATAAACTTGGACCCAAATATGATGAATGCTTTATCGTAGGGTATCCTAAAGAAACTAAAGGATACTACTTTTACAATCCCAACGAGAACAAAGTGTTTGTTGCTTGAAATGGTGTCTTTCTAGAGAGAGAATTTCTTTCTAAAGGAACTTGTGAGAGTAAAGTACGTCTTGAAGAAATTCAAGAGTCATAGGAGAATGCTCTAACCCTAGAGGAGCTTCATTTAAATCTACAAAGAGTTGTAGAAACTGTACCTATGACACCATCCCCATGTAGGTTTGAAAGGGTCTGTCACAAACCCATAAGGTATGGTTTCTTGGTGATGGAACATCATGATCCATTACTAATAGAGGATGATGAACCTACATCCTACACGAAAGAAATGATGGCCCTTGATTTGACAAATGGCTCCAGGCCACGAAATGTGAAATGGAATCTAAGCACTAAAACAAAGTATGGGTTTTGGTTAACCCACTTAATGGTGTAAAAACCATCGAGTGTAAGTGGGTTTTCAAGAAGAAAGTTGACATGGATGGCAATGTATATATATACAAAGTGTGATTAGTGGCTAAGGGTTTCAAGCAAATTCATGGTATTAACTATAATGAGACCTATTCCCCAGTTGCGATGCTTAAATCCATTTGCATCCTCCTAGCAATTACTGCATACTATGATTATGAGATTTCGTAAATAGACGTGAAAAAAACTTTCCTTAACAGGCATATGGAAGAGGATGTGTACATGAAATAACCTGAAGGTTTCATATCTCTTGAAAATGTTGGGAAATACGTAAGCTTCAATGATCCATTTATGGATTGAAGCAAAGGTCTCAGAGTTGGAATCTTCATTTTAATGAGGTAGTCAAAGAGTTTGGTTTCTTTAAAAATGAAAAAGAAACTTATGTTTACAATAAGAATAATGGGAGCGTAATTGTTTTCTTGATCTTGTCTACTCATTAAAAATGACATTCCTATGCTTTAATCCATGATAGCTTGGTTAGGAATTTGTTTTTCGATGAAAGATTTGGGTGAGGCAGCCTACATCTTGCGTATTAAAATCTATAAAGATAGATCCAGAAGGCTTATTGGACTAAGTCAAAGCACTTATGTCGACAAGGTTTTGCACAGATTCAATATACAAGAATCTAAGAAAGGCATCTTACCTATGTCACATGGCATGATTTTGAGTAAGACTCAGTACCTTTTGACACAAGATGAGTGAGAGAGCATGAGTAGGATCCCATATGCATTTTCTATAGGATCCAACATATATGCCATATTGTGTACTCATGTGGATGTTACATATGCTTTGAGCATAGCGATTAGATACAATCAGGTCTAGGTGAAAGGCACTGGATATGTTGTTAAGAACATTCTTAAGTACTTGAGAAGAACTAAGGATATGTTTTTAGTCTATGGAGGTGAGGAAGAGCTCATTATCAGTGGTTACACTGATTCCAGCTTCCAATCAAACAAAGATGACTTTCGATCGTAGTTAGGATTTGTATCACGCGTGAATGGTAGAGCAATATGTTGGAAGAGTTCCAAACATGACACATTTGCTGAGCTTGGAGTGGTTCCTGGCTTATAATAATGGAGCCATTGCCTAAGCTAAGGAAACAAAATCTCATCAAAAGACCAAACACATACTCAGGCGTTTTCACCTTATTATACACATTATTGAAAGAGGTGATGTGAAGGTGTGCTTTGTTGACAAATCTTAATATAGCTGATTCGTTGACTAAGCCTCTCCCGTAAGCTAAGCATGATCGTCATACTAGAGCATTAAGCATTAGACATATGGATGTATGATCATGTAAGAGTGAAATTTTGGGATATGTTATTTTTATATAATCCATTAATAATACCCAGTTATTGTTGTTATGTTCATATTTAATGAAGTTAAAAATAAATTAGGATTATAATCCCATGAATAATATGTATATCACAATTGGTCATCAAATGCATGACTTGATTTTGAGATCCTATTGTAAGATAGATACAATTATTCTCAAAGTCCCTAGTCAATGTCATTAATGTAAGGGATAATAATGGTTGTCGAGACTAATATGTTGGTTAACCGATGACCATGTTTCACAGATCATTAATATAGAGATATTAAGTTAATCACATGGGTTCATGCAGGAGAAAATGTAATTGGACCGACCAATTGTGAGAACACTTCAAGGATTATTATATAAGTCCCATAAATGGTTCTTATCATAGCTGCTGAATATGGTCCTTTGACTTCAGTTTGTCATAGTTTCCTACATGTGGAAAAGTTTGTTTTGACATTGTCAAACATTAGCCATAAAAGGTAATTATAAAATCAATGATCAGGCATTTTATGGATCATGCGGAGGAATATGGATGAACAAGATGGAATTTGTCTCTCTTATATAATAGGAGAAAGATATCTCTTGGCTCCTTGATGAGTTGAGACTAACAAGTTACATAGCCGTGCATAAATGAGCTGAGTGTCAGTTGTTTGTTTCACAGTCTAACTTTGAGATCGAGAAATATGATTGAGACTAATAAGGATGACACTATTTCTTGCCTTATGCTCAATCAAGATATAATGGGACAAAGGGATTGCATGTGGATAATTAGTTTTTGTGCAAGTGGACCAATTATAGAATGAACTCCAATTATCAATTGTGATTCAGGTAGTGTCGTATAATGACTTTATTTAATATTGGGTAGTTATAATGTATTAGGGGCCACTTATAACTTGTAGGCCTAAAAGAAGTGTGGGCCTACTATTAATATTAAATAAGCCTATAGGGTTGCACACCAAACATGCTAAACATTCGATTGACCTAAACACTTCTTCATCTAGAGAGAGAGAGGGACGAGATTGGTGCTAGCACACTGTGAGTTCGATATTCAGTCTTGCATGTGTGTGGATATCAATAGAGGAATGACATTTGATGTGCTCTTTCCTGGCACTACCAATTCGTCTTCCTATTTCCGCTATAGAAAGGTATAATTCGATCTTGAATTTGGTTTCAATATTCACATGGATCTTGGCATTTCAAATTTAAACTTGCAAAATTTATTACTATTAATCATGTCAAATCCCTAAACTTATTAAAATAGAGTACTCTAGAATATCAATCCCATAAAGACTATACTAGTATATATATTAATCTTAGTAAAATAATAAAATTATAAAACAAAAATTTAAGGATGGTAATAAAATAATTAATCTAATATAAATAAGATAATTGACTATTGAAAATGAAATAAAAATGAAAAAAAAGATAGGCTTTCAAGGTTTATTTATATGGAATTATAATTTTTGTGTAAGATTAATTATTAAGGATGAAATAATAGTTAAAATAATGCATCTATGCCCTCTCTCGAGGCACAATGGTACATTCAATTAGGTTACTTTCTCCTTGATTGCAGTTAAACCTAATCAAACTTATTAAACATAGTTAATCTATTTAGCTATCACAACATTCTACAATACTTTCATTCTCTAGATCTAAGGTGTTTATTCTCTTAGTGCATGGATCATAATTCTACTTTCAATCCTTCATATAGTTCCCAAGATGGAATCTATAGTGATTAGGCATAAATCAAAGATTACGAATAAATTCAACCAAAACAATAACAATTCATGCATTGATAATTGAAAGATCCATCATAAATTGCGTCTCAAAACCTAACTAGGTATTTAACTACTGAACATAACAAGGAAAAGTTAAAATAAGACAATCTTAACAGAACAGAAACAAAAGGAAGAAACAAATAGAAGAGCTATCACAATCTCCTCTAAAAGAGGTTATCATTAACCTTCAAATTCTCCTATAAAATCCTAATAAATGTGTTTATAAGCTAAGTTCACACAAGAGTTCTAGGATAATTAGACTTGTAATTATATATGTCCTTAGAGTGATTTTTATGAGAATTGGTACTACACTACAACAAAGTAAACAATTGGCTATGTAATAGAAAATGTAGCTAATTGTTTTAAAAATATCACCTATAGTTATTTATGAAGTTTTTGTTTCATTATAGAAAGCGTCACTAATTCCCCGTAGCTGAAAACTATAAGCGACATTTCTATAAAACATAGACAAAAAGTATTATATAAGAAAGGTTTTTAGCTAAAACATCATAAAAACGTAGCTAAAAATTGAATCTTTGCCGAGAAAAATTTGGCATCAAATGACTTACAATGAAAATAAAACTTAGCTAATAACTTTTGACTATGTTTTCATCTTTGTAGCTATACACTATTAGCTATGCTTTTATAACGTAGCTAATAATATATAATGTATCAACATGTTTTAAAATGTAAATTATTTGCTTATTATAAAATTAAAATGTAGAAAAATTATTACTTGAAAATATCGAGCATATTATATAAAAATTAAAATTATATCAATATCATTAAATTCTACCAATAAAAAGAAAATAACATTAAAGGAATGCCATTTATTCCTATATAAGATATTAATGACAACTTGAAAATTACTTATAAACGAAACAATAAATAAAGAGATCGGTTTACAAATTATAATTTGTCATGCTTAAATTAAAAAGAAATTAAACTATAACCAGAACAACTACCTAGTGTTATCCATGTCTATTAACCTATAATCATCTAAAAAGTTTAGTTAAAATTAGCTAAAAATATTGTGCATATTGATATAGTAAGTATTTGGTTCTGATTAAAGCAAACACTATATAACTTTACCATTCACATTATATTTACTCATCAGTTGCATCTTCATCCATTCTGTAATCGAAAAAAGTAATAAATTTAAATTATAGTATATAAAGTAAGTGAAAGAAAAAAAATATAATTAATAATCTTTACTTTCCTCTTCATTTCTATCATAATTTGGGCTAAGTAATCTCTTGAATAACATATCATGTTTTGCTAATTTTTCTCGAGTTTCTTGTCCCCTAATTATTTCAACTTGTAAAGCAGCCTTAAGCTTATTTTTTTCCCCTTGAAGGTATTCAATGATTTTTTTATATGTTGGTGTTGAAACATTTGATTGAGGGCCATAACTAAGGCCTTTCACATAAACTTCTCTAATAACTTTGACATGTTATTCTAAACTTTTAAAAAAGAAAAATCAATATTCAAGCTACATAGTACCATTTACTACTACATTAATAAATCAACAAAATATTGAACAAACTTTTATACTTACATAGTTTTTTTTTCTTCTGTTAAAACCCATCTTTTACCTTTTAGTGAGTGATTTCCTATAGTATGATCCTATCACACTCTAGTCTTTATTGTTCCTTTTCACTCTATTTTATGAAACAAAATATAATGTACAATAAATAATGTTGTGTTTATTGATTTAGGTATAACTTGCAAACATAGATCTTACATATTCATTTTAGATAACTAGAATTGACTTTGACCCTTGATTATGAGGTGTTTTCATTTTTTTATCTACTGACATTTGACTTCTCACAATTTTCCTAAATGAAGAAAAATACATAAAACTACTCGTTAAATCATTTAATAAGATTAATGCAAGCAAATGCGAAGGTAAAGAAAACAAACCTAAACTTTCGGGTCAGCTCAATAATCACACAAACTATTCCAATTTTCTTTTAACATTCATTTAGGAACATGGCTTTGTGTGTTCGTATAAGAATGAAAAGATTTATAATACTTGTGCAACTTGAAAAGACACTTTCTAGTCCTCTATTTCAATAATGAAGTAATATAGTTTGAAACATTTGGGTTCTCAATATCCACAATATTTAATTTCAATTATTAAAAATAAGTAAAAGTGTAATTAATATTAAAATCATTGAAACAATATTGCATATAGTTAAAGATTTTAAAAGATTACCGCAAATTTTTCCAAAAACAAATTCAAGAAAGTTGTCTTCCTTCAAATCCTTAACAGGTTTAAGACAAGGTAATTTTGTTCTCTCAATAATCCCAACCCACTTGACAGTTTCACTTATTGGACCTTGCTTACAGGAAGACCTTGCTGAGTATCAATCGATATTGATAACTTACAATTCATTACAACATTCATTTGTTGCAATTCATATCCTTTAGTTTTTTCCTCTGACTCTTTTTCTGATACCATAATTAGAAACTGACAACAAATGAATAATGATAAGAAAATATTAAAATATATAAATTTATATTTGAGTATAATTATAGTTAAAGGTATTAAAGATTAACAAACTTACACTAGTTGCTTCATTGTTGTTTAAGGCAAAATGAAGTTGTTATGGATGACTTGAAGGAAAAATATTATTGTTTCTATATTGTGGTAATGTACTAGTACAAGCTTTATTTCTTATGGCTATATATATATATATTCACTTGAAGGTATAGAATTTTTAACCTGCATGACTAATTTCAATGTTGTTTGAGATAGAATGTTGTTATCAGCTAGGAATTGAATATTTGGCACCGATTGATTGTGTTTGGATGAAATTGCACATCCCTATATTATATAATTTTGATAACTGCCACCCTTTTCCCTTTGTTTCTACAAGGTGCTCTTATGTTATTTGTCCACAAGAAAAATACATAAATGTTATCAAAATTACAATAAGACAATAGAAAGAGCACTTTCATGATACATTAAATCATCATAATAAAGATTGACGTAGTGCGTTATAACATAACTCAAAATAACTAGACCTACAACTATAGTAGTGGTGAGTCTAGGTCGATCCCATTGAGAGTGTGTAAAAGTTTTGAAATGAAAATAATCAATTGGTTAGGTTTTTATTGGGGGAGTTGGATTGGTTTAGTAACGAAATAAAATAAAACTAAACTAATGAAAACAAATTAAAGAAAACATGTTAAAATGATGAAAGCGATAAATTCGTTAAGGACCTGGTTCTTTGGTTCAATCTCAACCTAGTTAAACATATTTCATTAGATCGTTTTCCTTATACCTCTCCTTGAAACTATTGGTTATATATTAACAACAAACTCTATTAATCATAGTTTTTCTTTAAGTCATAGGTAATTAAGAAGAGCTCGTTAATTAACCTTAGCTAGTGGATAACCTAGGAGACACTCTCTAGATTTAATCAGAAAGCCATATTATGAATGAGAAAAACAGATCAATCTAAACAATAATCTCACAAGCTCAGATTATTTAATCTAGGTTATGTTATCCCTAATGATATAATAACATTAGTTGCTACAAATGAATTCAAACATAACTATTACGTATCGTATTTAAAGTTCTAGCAATGGGTTCTTATGAAAAAAATCAAATAAAGCATCAAGATCATTCTTACAAAATACCTAATCCATAAACGCAAGATAATGTAAGCAATCCCAAAAGAGAGTAAAAATAACAAACACAATGAAACATATGCTTAATTGGGTTCTTTGGTGTCAATGTCACCACTGAACCGACATCAGGATATCTAGCTCTCCATGGGTCTCTAAAGGATGAAAGGTTTTCCCCTCTTTATACTCTTGAAATCTAAAAAATGATAGCTCCGTTTTTCTCCAAATGAAACATGCCTTTATTGTCACAAAAACATCATTTTTATACCAAAAAGTAGGGTTTTCAGGTGAGTTAGCAGTGTCTCACAACAATAAGTGGGTGTCTCACAGCCATGAGACATCTTGCATAGGCATGACATGGGCTGTCAAGCCCATGCAACTAGTAACACGCCTATGACAAGTGTGTCATGGTTGTGACACAGCTTTCATGGCCATGAAAAATTTTTCATGGCCGTGAGATACATCTTATAGCCTTGACTTGTCCTAACTTTCATTCCTTTGGTATTTTCTTGTCTCCTCTTGCTCTAATCCTTCTCGTTAATTTTTCATGGCCGTGAGATACATCTTATGGCCTTGACTTGTGCTAATCTTCATTCCTTTTGGTATTTTCTTATCTCCTCTTGCTCTAATCCTTCTCGTTCTTGCTCCATGAAGACAAATGAGTATGAATCTTCGGAAACAACTTAAACAAGTGCTTTCAACTCACTTAAGCTCTTTCGCTTACGAATTGGACCTAAAAACAAAATTGAACTAAAGTGAGTATAATAAGCATTTTCATATCATTAATCACTATATGTCATGTAATAAATGTATAGCAATTAAACACATATCAATTTCCCCCACACTTAGCTTTTGAATTTTGTTTTATCATAAGCAAAGATGAATGACTTTCAAAAACTATAACAAGAAATCAACAATCAACGCTTCTACTCATGATCAACCAACATGCAACACCTTCAGAAATTGAGCAATGTAATGGTAGACTTGGACAAAATATCTTTAAATAAGATATATTAATTGGTACACTCAAATACCATTGATGATTATGACATTCCACAACTTTACAAATCATTTCATTTCTCTACCACTAAGGTTCACATGTATAATATGAATCAAAGGACTTTTTAGGGTTGTAATGTGGGAAAGGGTTAAGGTGAGATGTGATTGGATTGTGTAATGTAAAAGCCATCAAAGCTAGTGAAATAAGAAAAACACTCAATATAACATCAAATGCAAAAAACCAGCATTCACCTACAATTGTGTACATCAACTATGATCAATGCAAAAACTATGCTTCCTAGCTCAAATTCAAACTCTCACACCACAAACCATATGTAGCATAACCAACAAGAAGGAATCACTCATACAATTGATGACAATACATTGAAACTAATAGGAGTGATTCTTCAAAAAATAGTATCTACCTCATAAGTAACATACTTAAATCACCCATTCACTACAACTTTAGGAGGAGGAACTAATCACAAATAACTTTGCAAACTATATGCATTTCCTCCTTGATAATTTTATTTAAAAATATATTTTTCTTTCTTTTCCTTTCTTTTTCCTTTTCTTTTTGCTTTTTGCTTTTTCTTTTCTCTTTTTCTTTTGCTTATATATATATATATATATATTATATTGAAAGAAGCTACATCAATATGGGTATTTCATTGACAAGACACAAAATAGCATCCCAATAATTATAACCACCCCACACATATGAACACCCCCACACATATACTTTTGTGCATCCACAATCATCAACAATCAACATGTAATGTGGTTTGTATAAGAATAAAGGATAATAATGCTCCAAGGGGGTTAAAAAAGGAAAATTCATAATGATGGGTAGGATATTTGGATAATGTAGCTTAGAAAAACAAAGAATGACTAATAATTTTCATGTTACTGCATGTGATAAAAACGTGTTTTGGAATACAAAATCAAAGCAAAGTCAGGATTCATATGTCAAGAAGGTCACACATAAGTAAAAGACAATATGATTGATATGGATGTGTCATTCTATAAAGGCTCAAAATCGCACGAGCTTGTGTCTACCACTAGTCACTACTCTTATAAAGATAATGCACACTGACCAATCACAAGAGTAAAAGTACACACAAAAGTTGCCATCAATTATTCTAGTCAATTCAAACTCTAATCATGACTATATAATCCTAGAAGAAATAGAAAAAGAGAATGTTTGTTTGTTTGTCTGATTATCTCTCTTTTTGTTGAAAACTTAAAAACAAGCAAGAAACAAGCAAACTTGAAAACAAACATGCATATAAAAAGAAAAGTGGAAATGTCAAGAAAAGAAATTAACTTCCCTTGGGTTGTCTCCCAAGAAGCGCCTTTGTTTAGTGTCGTTGGCTCGACTCCATACTTTCCTTACATGAAAAAATTATGATCCTTGGGTGTCAAAGTTAAAGTTTCCTCCACGTGAGATTGTTCAAGATAGGGTCTCAATTGATGACCTCTTATCTCCAGTATCTTCCCTATCTTCAAATTTCCAATCTCTGCTGAATCCCCGCACTCAAGGAATATCTCAAATGTCTCTTCACCTAATTCCTCCTCGTTTAATTCCTCCAATCTTCTATGTAAAGGTGAAGGACTAATATTAAAAACAATAAGGGACTCAGTATTTACCTTTGAGCTAAATGATATTTCCTTATTTTGCTTCGTGCTCCTTCTGCATTTCTTCGACATAAGCAATTCTTTGATTAGTTCTCCCAAGATTCTCAAGTTTCTCTTCAGTCTGTAAGGTCTTTGCACTATCATCCCTTAGGTGCACCTCAGGTTGATAAGGCTACTCTTCTTCACTTTGTGATGTTAGGTAGTCAAGAGCTTTCTTCATCTGACCCGTCTGGCTTGCCACATTCTAAAGTCTAGACATTGTATGTTAGTGGAATTGCATTATATCCTCCTGGAACTATTGTACACTCTATTTAATGCCCTGTTGAAGTTGAATATTGTTAGTAGTTACAATATTAAGCACGTCTTCCAAAGATGTACCTAAGTCATGATAAGAATCTTCTGGTCTATACGAGAATTGTTGTCTGTCTTGTACACTATCAAGGAAGTAATTATGTTGATTATCCCATCTATAGTTGAAATTCATATGATCACTCCAAACATGGTTATAAGATTGCGAATATGAGTTACAAAAAAAA
>JAOQMR010000009.1:590369-600764 GCA_027563865.1 Erythroxylum pelleterianum | reverse complement strand
GAGTTGTTAAGAGGAAAGAGCATTTTTGAAATTTCCTTCACTTCAAAATCTCTTCACAGTTTTGTATTTCTTAAGAGGAAAGAGCATGTTAAGGATTACCTAATATGCAGAGTATCTAACTAAGATGTTCCACAAATTCTTTTGAAAGGAGCAGCTTAGGTTTCACATAAGAGGAAGTAAATAAGAAAGGAATAAACTAGTGAAAAGGCATGAAAAATGTCAACTAAGGCAGAGAAATAATCATAAGGTACCTTCACTTAGCGACCTCCTAAATTGTTGAACCTTCATTCTTATCAGTAGTTGATGGAGAACTAATTAGTGAAACTAAACCAAACCCCATTACCGAATACTTCCATCGGATAAACAATTTGCGATGATTGAGTTTGTTAGCAGAAGTAATTGATTTCAACTTCTGACCATTCGGGACCCATAGATGAATGTTACCCAGAAGAGAGAACAGAAAGTGGAGTGGGTTTGCTTCAAGGGAGACGGACGTCTGCTGGAGAAGACGATCTGGAGGAACAGAAAAAATTCAGACGATCTGGAGAAGACGATTTGGGAGGAACAGAAAATATTAAGAAGGAGATCGTGCGAAGGGGAAAAATACACTATACCTTTCAACAAGGAGACGCAGCAACGTGAAGAAGGAGAGTTGCGAGGGAGGGTCGTTTTAGACGCAAACTCAAACAAGGAGGGAGGCTATGTGTTGCAAGAAATGGCGAAGGACCTGGAGATCGTATCCGGAAAGAAGAAAAAAGAGTCAGAGAAGTCTCAAAGTGAAGTGCAACGTTGTAGATAAGAATTGGCTGGTTACCAACTTATGCTTGATGGGCTATGATAGTTAATATCGGGCTTCACTAATATGGGCCTAAGAATAAGTAGATAGTATGTTGTTAGCTAGTCCAGTAGTAATAGCTTGCTAGTATGACCAGGCAGTATGGTTACTTAGCAAAGAACACGTGTATGGGCTAGAGTACGATTGGTATTGTTATAGGAAATTGATAGTACCTATTGAGAATTATGATGAATAACATAACCGATTCTCTCCTTTCTCTTTGTTCTTCTTCTTCCTCCTCTCTCCATTTCTCCTTCTGGTCACGTTCATTAGCTCAACAACATTGAGCTCCCTACCTAATCAATCCAAATTGGGTTAATCCCTCTTGCACTTGCATCAAGTGGTATCAAAGCCGTCGCTCCTCCTATACCTGTGACAATGGTAGAAACTCGGTCTGCTGATGTTAAGAGGCTGGATGAGTCATTTTCCTCCTTATCACAGGAGACCCAAGAACGACTTACTGTTATCTCATCAGAGCTGCAGCAGAACAAAGTCGCTTGGCAGGAAGCAACAGCCAAACAAGCTAACGACCTCTCCGAGCTTAAGAAGATGATGGTGGAAATTCAACACACCCTTGCCCAACAACTTTCACAGACTTCTGCCAATGCTAGTATCGAAACTAACGCCTCATTCCTTCATAACAACTCCTCACCAACTCAAAATCCCATTACAGAGCCTCTCCTTCCAACTCCACCGAGACCCACCCAACTACCACAACCATCTGCTAGTTCGCATCATACAGCTCATACCTCTTATCATACAAACCCAAACTTATATCAACCAACCTCCCAAACTTTTCCCTGCATATAGCAAACAACCCATTTTAGTAACCCAGCTCAATATATGAATACCCATTTTGACAAACTCAAGAAACCAAAAAAATCCTTTCCCTCGTTCAATGGGTCTGATGTGAGGGACTGGATCTATAAGGCTAATCAATTTTTTGATATGGAACCCCTCAGTGACACTGAGAAAATTAAATACGCAGCCTATCACATAGAGAAACCAGCACTATATTGGCATCAAGCTTATACGAAAACAGTGGGGTTACTCAATCTCACTTGGGATGAATACATCACTACTGTTTGTAAGAGATTTGCAGGCCAACACCCATTGGCTGCCCTGAAAAATCTGACTCAAACCAGTGATCTTGAGTCTTATATAGCTGAATTTGATATGTATTGGAACCTGGTGGATTTGAGTGAAGCACAAGCACTCACTATGTTTATCACTGGCTTAAAGGGTGAAACTAGAAAATTGCTGAAGATTATGAAGCCTCAATCACTGACCCATGCCTATGAGATAGCCAGAGACAATGAACCTGAGCTTGACTCAACTAAACCACCCTACAACCCTAAGTCATACCCTCCTGCGACCACCAAAACATTTTTTTCAGGCCATTCTTCTAATCCTAAACCTCCTAGCCAATTACCAAACAAAAACACCACACCCACCATCCCTGGAAGAAATTTTCGAAGCTTTGATTTGGATGCACGAAGGGTTTAGGATCTTTGTTTTTGGTGCCCTGAAAAATTCACACCGGGACATCAATGCAAGAGTAAAAAGATTTATTCAATTACTATCACAGAAGATATGGATGATGATGCCAGTGATGGATCCCAGGATGAGGGGAAGATGCCACACCTTATATCTCTCTTAATGCCATCCTAGGCACTACTGGATATCAGACGATGAAAATAACAGGAAGTGTAGGGGTGAAAACAATGCAAGTGCTTATTGATTCCGGAAGCACACATAATTTTCTTAGTTCTAACGCTGCTAAAAGATTAGGCTGTATTTTATCTCCTATCAAGTCCATGACAGTAGAGGCTGTGAATGGGGAGTGCATGGCTTGTAGGGCAGTTTGCAAAGGCTTTCAATGGAGGATGCAAGGAGTCAATTTTATGGCTGATGTACTGATTCTGGACCTGGGCAATGGAACATGGTTTTGGGGGTGCAATGGCTCTCTACCTTGGGAGAAATAGTTTCTAACTATAAAGAGCTATGGATGGCTTTTGTGTGGCACGACCAGCAAGTGCTACTACATGGCACTAGAACACCACCCGTTAAATGTATCAATAGGGAACAATTGTCTAAACTACTACAAAATCCTTCCAAGATATCTCAATTCCAATTATGCAGCCTACAAGTAAAAGAGGAGGACCAGGAGAAGGTTACCTTGAATTCAATGGAGGCAATACGATTTACATCTGATAGCCACATTAAGGCTCAAATTCAGCAGGTCTTGGCAACATTTTCTGACATGTTTGAGGCTCCAAAGGGGCTCCCTCCTATCCGCGGGCATGACCACAAAATTCCCCTGCTTCCTGGTGCGCAACCTGTGAACAAAAGGCCATACATGTATTCAGGAATCCAGAAAGATGTCATGGAAGAATTGGTAGAAGAAATGTTACAAGCAGGTATAATACAACCTAGTACATGTTCCTTTGCCTCACCAATTGTTTTGGTTAAAAAAAAGAGATAACTCTTAGAGGTTTTGTGTTGATGATAGGGCACTAAACAACATTACCGTAAAGGATAGATTTCCCATACCATAGATAGATGAACTGTTAGAAGAGTTATATGGGTCTAGTATCTATTCTAAAATAGACCTTCGATTGGGTTACCATCAAATTAGGATGTCCCCACTGGATGTCCACAAAACTGCTTTAAAAACCCATCATGGCCACTTTGAGTTTCTTGTTATGCCATTTGGGCTCATTAATGCCCCTGCTACCTTCCAAAGTCTCATGAATACTGTCTTCAAATCCTATCTTAGAAAATTTGTTTTGGTTTTCTTTGATGATATTTTGGTTTATAGTCGTACTTGTGATGACCATGTTCGACACTTACAAATGGTGCTGGATATTTTGAGACAAAACAGGTTGTTTGCTAAGCAATCCAAGTGCGAGTTCGGGGGTGACAAGATAGAATACTTGGGGCATTTCATTTCCAGTGACGGCGTCTCCACCGACCCTAAAAAGATAGAGGTTGTTCTCAATTGGCCTATTCCAACTACTATTCGACAACTTCGCGGGTTTCTTGGACTCACGGGCTACTATCGGCGGTTTGTTAAGAACTACGGCAACATTAGCAAACCACTAACAGCCTTGTTACAGAAAGATGCATTTATATGGACTCCAACAGTGACAGATACATTTAACAAACTCAAATATGCGATGGTCACTGCCCCTGTGCTTGCTCTACCAGATCTGTCCAAGGAATTCACCATAGAAGCTGAAGCCAGTGACTTGGGAATTGGTGTTGTTCTTACTCAGCAAGGTCATCCCATTGCCTATATTAGCAAGGCATTATCGCCTAAGCATCAAGCTCTATCAGCTTACGAACGAGAGATGTTGGCTATTTTACAGGCAGTCACAGCTTGGAAACATTATTTACAAGACAGACTTCAAGATTAAAACAAATCATCACAACTTGAAGTACCTCTTAGATCAGCGAGTCACTACAAGCAGTCAGCATACTTGGGTCGCTAAGCTACTAGGGCTCGATTATGAAATCATCTATAAACAAGGTAAGGATAATGTGGCAGCGAATTCCCTCTCACGCATGCATAGCGCAGAATTTAACCAAATGGTTGTTTCCACCTATTCCACTGATGCTTTACAATAAGTGCAAACCAGTTAGCAATCAGACCCTACAATTCAGCAGCTCATTTCTGATCTTAAAGCTAATCCTGCATCTCACCCAGATTTTTATTGGAAAAATAGGTCCTTGACAAGAAAGGGCAGATTGGTAGTGGGTAATGTCCCTACTCTACAGAAACAGCTCATCTCTTACTTCCATGACTCAACGGTAGGAGGTCACTCTGGCATAACAGTAACTTTCAGGAAGGTTAGCAGCTTATTTTACTGGAAGGGATTATAGAAGATGGTCAGGCAATATGTGCGCAAATGTGAAATATGCCAACGCAGAATCTGTGGCATACCCAGGCATCCTACAGCCCCTACCCATTCCTCAAACCATATTTTCTGACATCAGTATGGATTTCCTTGAAGGTCTGTCCAAATCTCAAGGAAAGGATGTTATCTTCGTGGTGGTTGACAGGCTCACTAAGTACACTCATTTCATGAGTCTATCCCATCCATACACTACTCATCAAACAGCTAAGTTGTTCCTCGACAATGTCTTTAAGCTTCACAGTTTGCCTACCACCATTGTCAGCGACAGGGGGTCTGTATTCTTAAGTCAATTCTGGAAGGAATTATTCTCGTTGCAAGGAGTGGAACTACATTACTCTACCTCTTACCACCCTCAAACTGACGGGCAAACAGAAGTGGTTAATAGATGTCTAGCTACCTATCTTCGGTGCATGACTAGTGATAACCCTACGAAATGGAATGACTGGTTGTCCCTCGCAGAATGGTGGTTCAACACAAACTATCACACGGCGATACATACTACTCCGTATGAAGCTCTATATGGGGTCCCCCTCCACTACATATTCCATATTTTCCTAAGGATTCTCCTGTGGCTGCCGTGGATCAATTCCTTACTAATAAGGAGGAGATGCTCAAAATTTTAAAGTTTCATCTACAACGGGCACGGAATCGAATGAAACAACAGACAGCCAAGAACCGAACAGACTGCACATTTGAAGTAGGCGATGCTGTGTACCTAAAACTACAACCCTATCGACAACAAATAGTAGCCAAGAGACTCAATCACAAATTATCTCCTAAGTACTATGGTCCTTTCGTGATTGAATTAAAAGTGGGATCAGTGGCATATCGACTTCGATTGCCCCCATCAGCTAATGTGCACCTCATTTTTCACGTGTCTCAATTGAAGAAGTCCTTGAGCAAACATCCTTTGGCGTCCGATCTACCCGCCTCCACTGATTTCTTGACGAAGAACACAATAAGATCCTTTCAATTTTGACGAGAACTCTACTCTCTACCCACAAACATGGTAACTTCATAAGACTAAGTTCCGTCAACAAATAATAGAACAAAAGCTCGCTTTTTTCAATGGAAAATAAATGAATTTTATTTACTAAAGCTAAGCTTGTGCAACATTACAGTGGATAAAGATTTACACCTGCTACCAAGGACGTAGTACAACTGGGCCCCCCAAAATTTTTTAAAAAATTAAATTTTCTTAATTTTTAATTTTTTTTATATATAAAAATAGAGTTGTTTGGGGTTTAGGCCCCCCAAGATTTTTTAAAATAAATCTTTGGGCCTCCTAAATGCAGTGTCTGGCTACGTCCCTGCCTGCTACCTCACAATCATTAAGGGAAACGAAGAAAGAGGAATGATAGAAACTTCCTGCTAACGAAGACTAACATATATGCAGCTAAACCACAAAAACCCAAGCAGGTCGAACAAACAATAGAGGATTGAGAGAACATAGGCAATCCCAAAACACGAACCACATGCTGAAAATCAAACAGAAGCATGAAAATAGAGAACAAAAAACCCTGGTTGATACCTGTTGCTTGGATACAGCCGCACAAGCGTATGGAGTGAGAAGGATGAGAAAAATAGGAGCTAGGGTTTTTAAATGGTTATATGAACGCTAGGGATGTAAGATTTGGGTTCAAACTCAACCCGGTCCATCTTCTTATAGATGGGCCTATGAAGCGTTGTTTTAAAGAGGGAAGAGATGGATAAAACGAGAGATGGGATATAGATAACGAACTAGGGCAGAATCTTTCTTTCTTTTTAAATATGTTCCATCCCCTAATTTTATATTTACTATCTTAACCTTCGTAAATTATATTAATATCCTCATTTATTTTTCCGTAATTGCCTTCGGCGGAATTCTCCTAATCATCTTTTCTTCAGTGAGGAGTCGAAAGAGGAATAACAAACGAGATGGGAGAATGTAATGGAAGCTGTCTTAAACACTAACAAAGCCATTTTAGAAAATGCCAAGGTGTTGAAGGAGATGGCTAGAGAATAATGGCGCTAAAGTCAGGACATATGACATATTCACAGATATTTCAAGGCTGAAGGTGTTCAACTACCACCTCTGAAAGCATCACCACCTCAATTGCCATGACGGGTTCTAATTGCTATTTTTAGTTGTTCTCATGTTTCTTTTGTTTCGTTATTTTTATTCCCACCTTATGTATTGTTTGTTTGTTTGTTCTTCCCAAATTGATAACAATGTGTTGTCCAAGTGTGAAGAGAGTTGTATGCATTATATGTTTTTTTATTTGAATGTGAATTTTGCATGCTGTATGTTAGTTTTGTTTAAGATTGTATGGTGTGATTTGTGTGAATATGTCAATGGCTAGGACTTAACGGAATCGATTTAACTTTGAACATATTCTTTTATGTTGCGAAGATCTATAGCTTGTGAAATTAGTATTCTAGGTTGTTTCAGTTAAATATGCATTCTAATTAGGATATGATGTTGGTTCATTCACTCTAGAATTTACTACATTCATTTATAGTTTTAGGTCAATCGAATACGTAACATTGTTAGTACCTTTTCATGATATTTCTATGTATTCTAAGTGTTTGTTTGGTTTAGAGAAAGAATTGGATCTTAATTTTATGTTTCAAAAGGTGTTTGATGTGTTTTTTAGCGCATGGAAATAGGAAATTGAAAACAATAGAAAATTTGGAATCATAGAATCAGGTCAGAATCGTGACTTGCTTGTGACAATCATGACAAAGAGCGTATATAACAATTCTAGTAAACTTCAACTTTTCCAGCAGTGACTTTTTTTATATATTTTTTGGCTTTTTGGGGCTATTTTGGAATCCAATTAAGTGAGGAAACTATAGAAAGAATCCTAGAAGCCTCAGGAACTATTTAAGAACAAGAAAAAACAGAAAAAATGTAGCAGCCATTGAATCAAAGTGGATCAAAGTGGAAGATCAATAATAGCATCAAGAAATTCGAGCTTTCCAACTCAAGGAATAATATAGAGTTTTCATTCTTTTTCCTTTATTTCTTTCATTATTATTGATGTGTAATTGGATTTCTAATATGTTTATCATGTTCATGAAGTTCTAATTTCATATTAGGATTTATTTTGTTACTTTGATTATTGTTGATTTCAATACATATTTTAGTATTTTTGATACTTGTGCATACTTATATTTGACAATAAATCAAGAGAGTGAGTCACAAGTAATCTGATTAGATTATACAATGAGATTATTGGTTCAATAGTTCCGTAATTATCAATTTAACAATAATTCAAATTGTGTGAGAAATTAATCATCTAATAGATAGCTTCAGAACTAATTGAAAAAGTTAGAGAAAGTTTTACGAATCGAGAGGTTACAAATATGAAATTTTCAAATTCAATTAGGGTTAATTGATTAAGTCTAGAGAGAGGGAGTAATATATACCTTAGGAAATCTAAGATCAAACGTATAATTGATTCAATAATAGTTAAGGAAACCAAATAAGGTAAGAATTAGTCCTAAGCATTCAACCTTGATCAACCCCTAATCTTATTGGCAACTCACCTCTCAGTTATTTATTTGTTTTGTTTTAATTTCTGTTATTTAATTTTATTCAAATCAATTTGATATTACCTTAGACAAAGTTAGGCTTAAATTGTTAATCGTTACATAATCTCTATGAGAACGATAACTTCTTACATTATAAGATACGATCTGCGGAGTTTTATTATTAGATATAAAATTTGCCCAATAGTAACCCATCTTTGAAGTCGTTATTACGTCACTCACACTTTTGTGTGCCATTATTGGCTGACCTCCTATTTTTCCCCCTGGTTTAACCCCTTTTTCAAAGTAAACCGACACACTACTAGTTACTCTCTCCTCTTGCGTCCGAGCTAAGGTGTAGCCTTGATGAAGCACTTGAGGGTCCATCATCTTCACCTTTAATTCTAGTACAGGTTTAAAACCTTTCAAGAAGAACCCTATCAAATAATTTTTAGGTTGTGAAAGTTTATTTGAATATCTATCGAACAACGCTCAACAATCTAACACTGACCCTCTTGTTTCAACTCCTTTAGGTCGCCAATAAGATCCTCGAATAATGTTATTGCTTGTATGTTTGTTAGGAATAAATAAGATAAGGAATCATCAAATGAATTTTAAATAATTCTAATTTTTTATTTTTTATATAAATACAGGTATGATTTGGAATCATATGTTAAGAATAATAAATAAATAAATAAATATGAGAAAATATAATATTTTAATTTTGTGGTTCCTCTCTTTATTTGAAAATTTAAGATATATTTATTTATTTATTTAAATAATACATTATTTGGATTGATTATGAGATATTATTATATTACTTATTTAATTTTGTTAATAATTATTTCATTTTATTTTAAGAATTTTATATCATAAAATAAATTTATTATGTTTTTAGTTTTATTCTTATAAAAAAATCATACACAATTATTTAAAATTTAATAATTTATTAAATCATTAAAAAATTAATTTTTTAAAATAAATATTTTTATATCTAATAATAATACCAAAAAATAAGTAAAAAAATTATCATTATTATTCTTAATATTTAATACCAAACATTATTATACCTATTATCTTCTATAAGCTCATTTTTAATTCTTCTATATCAATCATGTAAAATCAATTATTCTAATACTTAATTGGTATTTTTATTGTCATTTTTTATTTTCTATTCCTTTATTATTAATTACCAAAGCCTTAGAAAAGGAAACAGACTGCGTATAGTCATCCTCTTCTTCCCTACGTCTGCCGCGTCCAAAAGAAAAATGGAGAGAGAACCAAAGTTGAATCTCAAGATAGCTATCATACACCCAGATCTCGATATAGGTAATATGCTTCTCTTTTTATACTATTTTGGGTGACTCTCCTTTTGACCCTTTCCTTTTTCCCTTCAAAATTTGATTGTTAAAACCTGATCTATCTCCTTTTTAAGGTGGTGCTGAGAGATTAATTGTTGATGCTACTGTTCAGCTTTCCTCACATGGCCATCAAGTTCATGTCTTTACGACTCACCATGACAATAACAGATGTTTCGAGGAAACCCTTGAAGGCAAGTTCCCATATATATATGTATTATATGCCAATTGGCATTTAGTTGCTTACTTCTTTGTGTAGTCAATGATGTGGAAGTGCTTCTAACAGTAAATGGTAGGATCTTTTTTTCAAATGTTGCGTTACGAGCTGAGCTTTTGGCAATACTGGATAAAAAGACACAGGCTAACTCTTCTTTAGAGGGAACTATAGCCTTATTTTCAAGTTGAGGTTTTTCCCGTGGCTACTGTGGACCACAATAGCAATTATAAGGACCAGGCACAATGGAATACAAACTACGATCATTAAGAGTCTAGGATCAGATTTTAAGGTCTCTCGCCGAAAGGTTGGCCCTTAGCACGACCGAGCTTGGAACTTCTGATCCATACTCACAAATCTTAAAATACAATTGCAAATGTAGACACATTTTTGTCAGTGGATTCATTATATACACATCTTTAGTTTGATAAATAGATCAAAATTCATTAAAAATAAAGATTTACAAAGAAAATTTTCGGAAAGAAACAAATAGGCTTTCTATTTCTTCTTCGTCTTATCTGTGTAACAATTGCTATAACGAGCCACTTCTGTTCC
>JAOQMR010000009.1:556147-571482 GCA_027563865.1 Erythroxylum pelleterianum | reverse complement strand
TGTAATATACAAAAAATTAATTAATAAGATACAACAACATATTTTCGGTGCCATATTCTTTTTATCCTAGTTCAACAGGCACCTTTGGAATTGGGGATCAATCTTTTGAGTCCAAGGTTGTGGACAGACAGACGTACAAGTGACGACATTCGCTGGTGTCTTGCCGAATCAATTGGGATGTGTTTATGACCTTAAGAAATTAAGAATATTAGCGTTCAAACAAATGATGTAAACAAAACACTTCATTTAGTTGTATTAAGTGAGAAAAAATCAGTCTGTTTGTTGTTTGGCATTAAATGTAATACGTAGTACAGACCGATCTACATGAAAAGATTAAAAATGAAGATAATGCAGAATACCTGATTTCGGTTTTATTTCTATTTACGATGCTGATTCTGAGCTTTAAACGATCACAAATCTCTTGGCATTTTTATAGAAAATGTTTTCCGATACGTAGTTTAGGTCTTTTTACAATTTTCTCAATACGTAACATCTCTTAACGGGTCAAAGATTCCTTATGCTTACGATTAATATAAGCAACTATAGAAGACCTTAACCTTTATACAGTTTTATATCGGACTTTTTCAATACAAGGTCGATGTAGATCTGGTCCATACTAATTAAGATCTATTTTTTTCCCAAATTTCAACTCATTAATCTAAATCATTTATAAGTTCGCTTTATTATCTTTATCTAAAACTTAACTGCAAATTTATTTCTAAACAAAAAATCGAATTAATAATTTTTCAAACTTTTCTAGAACAAACTGTCCGCAGCTAAAAACTGCCAAATATTGTTACTTAATGTGCAGTAGTAGGTAATATATAAATACATAGAAGAGGAGAAGAGATTTTTGTAATTAAGGAAACCAGAAGGGAACATGAAAGGGAGTCTCACTCTATCTCTAGAAGATTACTTCAATTTCTTTCTCTCTCACAATCCCTCTGCTCTCACTCTTACTTCCCTCAATCAGGTGCACATCTATTCATCTTCATCTTCTTCTTCTACATAACTCATCCATCCTTTTCATCAATTTCATTCATCTGCGTTTCAGATCATTTTCATGCACGGTTTTAAGAGAATCTATAAACTTCCCAAGGTATCTATTCTATCCTCTCTATCTTTAATTTTTCGGCAGCAGCCAAACAGATTCATTGTCGATTGCTCAGTCTCGTGTGCGTGTCTTTTTTTTTTTTTCCTAATAACAGAAAGCGATAAGCGACGCCCTAGAGACTATTGCGTTGGTGAATCCGTCGCGCTCTACACTCCAGGACAACGAGATCTCGCCTTGCGCCTTCATGACTGTGGAGGACGTAACTGCCGATCTGGAGGAGCTGAATTGGCAGGAGTGTTGCATTACCTCCATTCAAAGTTTTAACTCCACTCACGACCATAACTTTTCTTCTTCCACGACTGATGGAGCGTCTTCGCCCAAACCGCCGCAGCGCAAGAGGAAGAGACGTCGCCCAGCCGCCAATGCTCACTCATGATCATCTTGAAGAATTCCCGGAGTTCAATGAGGACATTTCGATAATTTTAGTGAAAATGAAAGGGCAATATCGTGTTTGTTTTGGCTTATCGGTTTTCTTTTCCTTGGAAGAGCAGAAAAAGAAAATATGTGTAGCTGAGCTGTTAACAAATTGGAAATAAGCAACACTTTGTTTTGGCGTAGTGAGTGACTAATTACAACTAAAATGCATGCTGCAGTTATTGAGTACGAAGGAGATGATTTTAACATCAATTTCACAGTTATGTCCAGTTTAGTAAAGTAGCATGGGTTACTAAGCTCCGGAGTCCTGCAAAGCAATTTGACAATCTTTCTTCATGCCCAAATTTACTAACGTTTGATGTTTAGGTGACCTACTCTACTAATGTTACACTGTATCAAATTGGGATTTCATTTTTTCAACAACTTAAAAGAATCATGTTTCCAAAAGATTGTAGTTTGTAGTAAAAACACCTTAGCTTCAGTTTTGAAAATCTAGGCAAAATGTGGTCCCTCTAACTCTTTCAAACCCTCTTCATTTTGCATCCGTCTGTAACTTTAAATGTTGGTAGCTCTTGGTATGATTAATAACACCACGATCTCCTCCCTTGAGAGAATATGGAGTTAGGTGATGGGTGATGCTACTAGATCCTTTGACAAGTTGAGGTTTTTTTTTGAAAAAGAAAATTGATTGAATGAAATAAAAAACAAAAATAAGAGAGTTCCAGGTATAGACCAATTCAACAAAAGCAAGGAAACCTATCTAATCATATTGGAAAATATAGCATAAGGGAACATAACACAAAATCATTGGAACTTCAATAATAGTTGGAAAGATATGTTGCAATGTGATCAGATCATTGATGCCTTTTCAACCCTACTCGAAGATGCAATAAGAAGGGTTGTTTTCCAACTAATCCTTAAATACATAAAGAGGAGCGTATAGATGAGCTGCATCTTTGTTGTAGCTTCTTAGTCATAATGATCTCCTGAATCTCTGCTAAAATTAAAGATACCAAATACTCTTTAGTGGATGATTGATCCTTGAACCGTCGGAGGTTGCGTTTCTGTCATAATCTGTAAATACAAACTCTCAAGACAATGAGGTGGATTGTTGAATGCACAAAGAGTCCATTTGTGATCTCCAAGATGGTTGACCCTGGATTCATTCAATAACAAGAAGTAGTGACATAATCCCATATTGCCTTGTTAAAAGAACATTCAAAAAATAAATGGTTGCAAGATTCACTTTGTAGGGAACGCATTGAACAACTGTTATTTAGCTGGATATACAGAAGTTGGTCCATTGTAGACAACTTGTTCTGGATAGCTAACCAGTATATGAAAGATAATTTTGGCAATAAGTGTTTATTCCAAACCTTTGTGGCCCAAGTGGCTGCGTGGCGATGACTGCGTATATTATCACAAATGACTCTGTTGGTGAGCTTCACAATGGGAGTACCTTTCCAGAAAAATATGTCGGGTTCCTGTGGGGAGGGAGGATAGTTAGGCTGAAACTGGATTAGGCTTTCACCCGAGTTTTTAAAGGAAAAGAAGAAGTAGCTCATACAAAATGCAAGGTTTGTATTAGAGATCCCCTAGCGGACCAATTGTCGAACCATAAGGAGGTAAGGCGACCATCCTTAATCACACATGAGCTCTCATGATGAACTGCATCTCTCAATTTCAATAGTTGAGTAAGAAAAAAAGAGTGGGCACTTTTCGGTTTAATGGCCCATATACTATGCCCCTTAAGGAAATATACATGTAGCCACTTTATCCACAAACTCTTCTTGTCTTCCAATATCCACCATACTCTTTTGAGAATGAGAGAATGATTAGCAGCTTTAATGGAGAGAATGTTTAGTCCTCCTTGTTTCGGAAAGCATATATCAGCCCATTTTACCTTTGCGGCTTCAGGGTGACCATTTGGATGACTTCAGAGGAAAGATCTAAGGATTTTTTCAATTTCTTTGATGATACTTTGAGATAAAAACATATGAGAGCTCTAGTACACATGTAACGAATTTGGGACAGATTTGATAAGTTGAAGCTTACCTGCATATGACAGTGATTTGTTCACCCAGGACTTTACTCTCCTTTCTTTCTTATCTACAAGAGGGCGACATTCTGAAAAAGTTAGCCTCTTTGTCAACACCGGAAGCCCAATGTAAAGTAGAGGGGGAGTTTGTAGCCTCATTCTAGTTGCTTCTGCAATACTATGTTTTATATGGGCTGCACTTTTAGATAAGAGGAAAAGGCTTTTTTTGCAGATTAAGATGAAGCCCAAAAGCTTGTCTGAAAACATTGAGAGCATGCATAAAAGAGCGAATAGATTCCATATTAACCCTACAAAAAAGAATCTCCTTCTTTATGATTGCATTAATGACTTCCATAACAAGTATGAAGAGGTAAGGGGAGATTGGATCTCCCTGCTTGAGACCCCGAGCTGCCTTGGAATAAGGGGAAAGGGAACCATTAACAAGTACCGAGAAGGAGGCTGAAGTAAGTAATACATTCAATGATCCACGTGATAAACTAGATTGGAAACCCAAAAGCGTCCAGCATATACCAAATGAATTTCCAACTGATACTATCAAACGCTTTATGGAAGTCAATCATCATAGTGCAGTTCGGAGGACAAGTCGTAGTAGAGTATCCTTTCAACAGTTCTTGAACAATAAGTATGTTATCTCCAATATGCCTATTCGATAGGAAAGCATTTTGGTTTTCATTGATCAAAGGAGCAAGAACTTGCTTGAATCTATCCGCTAGAATTTTTGATATCACTTTGCCAAGCTTGGTCATTGGGGGGCTTTAGAAAGTCCATTTTGTGAAATATCTAAGGAATTAAAAAAAGTACGGCTGCTTTATTTATCAACAAATAGACATGAATACTATATGGTAGCAGTGGGAAATTCTTTGGCGCTTAATCGAGGTATTCAAGAGGAACAAGTTCTTCAAAATCGGTACCATCAAGAATTCCTTACTATTGCATGGGACGATAATCAGCATAGCTTCGAGGATTTGACCCTTTAGAGATCAAACACAAGAATGTTTTATTGAGTTCCTTAAGTAGAACACCATTTCTGAAGAATTCATGTATTGCCTCCTTGATGAATCCACCAATTATATTCTAGTAATGTTGGTAAAAGTAGCCATTAAGTCCATCAGGGCCTGGGGCTTTCTTTCCCTTCATTTCAAAAACACATTTCTCAATCTCTTTGTCTTCCACCGGCTTGGTTAACAGAGTAAAATCTGTAGGAGAAATTTGGTGCAACTTAAGATGTTGTAGGTCGCCACTTGTGATATTAGTAGATACATCAGTACCAAAGGAAGAGCTAAAGAATCTGAATGCTTCTTCTTGTATTTCTTGTGGGTCCGAGATGACAGAGCCATTTTGGGAAGAGATGGAAAAGATTTTGTTGCTATTCTTTCGGGCGAGAATAGAATGGAAAAAGAATTGGATGCAGCTATCTCCATCCTTTAGCCAATGCACCCTAGCTCTCTATTGCAATAGTGAGGAGTGGTTGTTTATTGCTTGAAGGTAATTTGAGAGGGAAAGCTTCTCCGATAAATACTTAAAGATAAATAAAACCTTTTCATTAATTCAAAATAATGTCATACATTAATATGCAATTGATTGGCTACAAGAGCATAAACTAGTATTTATCACATTTAGGAAAAATCACTCTTTTTAGTGAAATGGAGACCTAACTTGAGCCTAAATGACAAAATATTTAAGAATGTTCCCTTTTGGATATATTTCCACAATTTGCTCCTGAAGTTCTGGACTATAGAGGGCTTGAGTTGCCTAGCTAGGGCCATATCAACCCCTCTGCTTAGATGAGTTAACTACAATAATAAGAAGGTAGGCTTCTCCGAAATCTGTGCGGAGGCACATATAAATGATGATCTTCGTGAGATATTCCCAATAATAAGGCCAGTTAAGAATAAAAAACTGAAAGAAGGTTATATTGAGTCTATTTACCAATATAGCCTCCAAATATTTAAAAAATGATTTGAAGAGATATTGGTAGAAGATAACAATTAGGATTCTTAGGTGAGCTACTCAATGTCCTCCTATTAAATAGTTAAGAGGAAAATTATAATGAAACAACCTCATCCTCAGGATAAAGTATGTGAAATTAGACCCCACCTTAAAACCAAACTTCTCTAGTTGATATTGAAAGGATTCGTCTTGGAGTTCCCTTTCTGGAACTTGAGTGGAGCCCTTACAGCGACCCCACGATAGCCATCTAATCAATATCTGAATCGACCTTAGGGATCCCGTAAAGCTTTGTATTTTGACATTCCCAAAATTTTCAAAAGCCTTATAAAATTTCAAAACATTTCTATATTCATACCAATTTCTCAACCACAAATTTTGGACTTCAAGTCCACTCACAAGCAACCTTAAACAAATAATTCTTTTTCCTTAACCAATAAATAACGGTAACAATAAGTTTTATGAAAACTTTTATACTGAAAATAAGTCATCCGTTAGAATTGGTACCTTACGGTGCCCCTCAAATTGATTTTAACATAAATAGTGCGGAACATGACTTTCCTTACTTAACATAGCCCACCATTAGTTTCTTTACCATACGGCACATTAGGCCTAAAGTCACGGAGCTAGATCTGCATCTCTTATCCGCAATTGGTTAACCGCTATTTATGGAGTTAGTCTGCATCACTTACATGTAATAGGTCAATCACCATATATCGATAGTTATGGAGTTGGTTCTGCATCGTTTACTCGTAATAAGTCACATAGCTGGTACTACATTGCTTACTATGACTAGTTAACCACTATTTACAGAGTTGGTTCTACATTGCTTACCTGTAATAGGTTAACTACTATAAATATACCAGTATAATAACATGTATATAGCCTAGCAGTGTACCATAGCTAAAAGAAACTCTTACATTTACGACTCATCTTATTTTTTAAATAAAGTATATGGGAGAATCCATAATTGAATTATTTCAATGTAACTCCCAATCATATAAAATTTAACTTTCAAATTAAAACTCAAATATTGCCAAAGCATTTTCCATAACAATTTATTCATGCATCATAACAATTGGTACTTAAATAACATTTCGTAAAACACAATTTCAATTTTTCGGAAATACTATTTTGAAAGGCTTTTTTCGAAATTAAACTCATCATATAAAAGTTTCCATTTTTGATAATTTGTTGAAAATTATACTTAGGAATGATCTCTAAGTTACAATTTTGGTTGAACCTTTTACTAAAGCCCTACCTAGAAATATTCTTAAGGAAAAGGCAACCTGCTCTTATCAAGGCACAAAGAAGAGAATAGGAAGGAAAAATAAGAAAAAAGGGCCCCAAGCCCTTATCCTCACTCTATGATAGTCTTAGAACATTAGAGGCATGAATTGCTATAAAAAAAAAGAAAGTAATCAAGGCTTATCTAAGCATGAATAAGTTTCTTATTATTGGGCTTTTGGAAACAAAAGTTAAGTTAGAAAATTTTCAACATTATAGAGGGGTGTTTTGGTAAAGGCTAGGAAATGATTTTCAATCATCATTTTCACTTTAATCTTAGGATTATCATTGGATATGATCCTGTAAGGTTTCTTAACTCTTAGTTTCTATCCAATTTATTCACTTAGAAGCATGCTTATAAAATAAGGTGACTGAAATTATTTTTGCGTACACCTAAACCTTGAATTTTAGGGGGAATTCTATAGAGTGATTTTAAAATGTTAGGGCACACTATCAAACACCACTAGTTAGAAATGGGGGATTTCAATAGCTCCTTGTTTTCTTAAGATGCAGATGGGGAAAGACTAAATTATTGAGGTAGGAATGATGATTTTGTTGACTATTTATCGTCCTTTCAACTTATTGATTTATACTTTAGTGGAGCTTTCTATACTTGGAGCAATAGACAATTGGACAACTGATGATAAGAAAAAAGTTAGATCATGCACTTGTTAATCCTTCTTATATTTCTAAGTTTAGATCTAGCCATACATTTTTCAATTAACCTCTTTTTTCAGAATACAATCATGTAGAGGTAAACTTGGAATTAAAGAGTAAGCATCACAAATTATCCTTCAGGTCCAATAGCTTCATGCTTAGTTTTGAAGACTTTGAGGAAGTTGTTTCCAAAGGGTTGGGAATCTGTTTCGAAGGATAAGAAGCATACATATTAATGAGGAAACATTAAAGTCAAAATCCATCTCAAACACCTATTTGTAGCTAAAATAAAAAACTACTAAAGTAGTTATTAATAGGGCTACAACTGTGTTTCTTGACATTAAAGCTAAATATAATTCTTTCCCCAATGAACTTATTATTAGAACCAAAGAAAAGGATGCTTTTAAAGGTTCCTTGAAATATTTTGACAATCATCACTCTTTACTAAGGCAAAAAGCCAAAGTTAATTAGGTTAAGGACGGGGATAAGAACTTGAAAATTTTCCACAATGCTATTCTTTGTCACAGAAACATAAATTAGATAAACTCCCTTAAAGTGGATGGTGTTACCTTTAATTAACATTCAGAGCTTAGAAGTATAGTCTTTACCCACTTTAAAAAACTACTTGGTTCCCACTTTCACTCTTTGTTGTTTTTTAGTAGTTTAAACTCTTTGTTTCAGAGACCATTACTCTATTAAAGTAGTTATTTCTTACTAATCCCTTCATTGAGTAGGATGTTAAAGTTGATCTATTCTCTATGGATCCTAACAATGCCCTTAGACTAGATGGGTTTATTGCCCTTTTCTTTCAAAAAAATATCCAGCCTCAACATGTAGGAAATGCCTTTCAAGGATTTTGGAATTCCTATATTTGCTAAGAAAAGATTGTCATCCTATATTTAATACCATTAGGAGAAGAATTAACCACTAGAATAATAAGCTCCTCTCCGATGATGGAAGAGTTCAACTCATTATCTATCACGATACTAAAATGTTAAAAGTAATTACTTTGTATTTACTTATCGCATTTAACATCGTTTGCCAAAAATGCCTCTGTAGTGGGATTCACTCTAACTTAGCCTTTAGAGATACAAGATCAAAAGCTCCTCCGTTTACTTCCTGTTCAGACAAGAAATACTCCAAACCTCACAATATTAAAAGTCAGTGAATGCAATGAGTGTAACAATATTAAGAGAAAATAGTAATAAATAATTAAAAGACTAAAAATTGACTTTAAATATAAAGAACATCTTGCGAGTTTCTAAAGCTTATCTCAGGCAGTAGTTTAACCTATGGTCCCACTAAGTCTACGAATCATGACATAATATGCCCTATAACTCATTATATGTATATGGTTATTACCTATTCCATTTTAAGGTGGGTAGAAAACAGTGGCATTATTACATCCTTAAATTTTCTTTTATATGTTGTTTCTCATTTAAAAAACCTATATAACCTCAGCTACTAATTTGCTACATATTTAAAGAAGTAAACATAAAAAAGCATAAGAGCTATTTAGTTTGTGGTAGGTTATACATGACCACGTTAGAAAAGAAATTGGGTTTTTATTATATACTCTCAAATTTTTCATAGAGATATTAGTATGATAGTTATAAAAGTAGCTCTAACTTCCATATAAGTCCAAAACAGGTGAGAAAAAGTTGATGAAACATTATCTTAAATAAAAATTTAGGTTAAATAAAACAAGATATTGAGGACACTACAAGGGCTTTTCGATGCATATGAGCAACAATGGGATGAATTATTATAATATTGAATGCTTATTGTATTCTTAAATTTTAAAAGAATCTAACTTCCATGGGTATTATTGATAGTCATAGGTATAAGTTTTGTAGTGATGACATGCATCTTAAAGTGTTAAAGGGTGCTTGGATGGTGAAGAAAGAAAATTTACAGTATCTATGCCTTAATGGGAAAGATAATGGTAAGATTGGTGACCTTTTCTTAATCATTAAGATAGAAGGATAATAGTAGTATAGTATGGTACATGTACGACAGTCATCTTGGTGAGCAAGAGATGAAGAAACTTCATAATGATAGCTTATTAAACATTAGAAGGTAGACTTTTGTAAGTTTCATATACTTAGTAAAAAGTCTAAAGTAACTTTTAAGGATATAGTATTTTAGGAGAGAAATATGTTGAGGAACACATATAGAAGGGACATATCATTTTTAATAGTGCGTAGTACTGGTTTAAAGGTAGTACAACTATTACTAAAACAGTCTAAAACAAACACTATGGCAGTCAAAAATTCTAGTTCAAAAGATAAAACAATCTTAAGAAGAAAACATCAATAGGGTATAATCAAAATATAGTGAGATAAACTATCAAGCAGTTAAGGACATATGGTTGGAGAGAATCAATCATGTATGCTCTTACCATATGTGATGAAGATGTAACTATCTTTCATGAGACTAAAGAAAGCCAGGATAAAGATAAACAAATAGGGGCTATGATAAAAGATGTGAGATTTCACAAGATTGAGAAATTATCTACATTTGGTCAATTCTTGTTAGAAAAAAAGGTTCACGTTTTGAAAGATGCAGCTGATATATTGATAAAGCTATTATCTGTAAAAGAATTTCAAGCATAATTTACACTTACTAAATGCTTGCATATCTTAAAACCTTACACTGCGTTTAGTTAACATCTCCGGTAGCTGGAGACGGAACGAAACAGAAACTGGGGGCAGCGAGCTGTTTGGTTTATAGTGGACAGAACAGAGAATCTTGTCTCCGTCTCCAGGACAGATGTGTTTGATTGTAGGGGACAGAGACAGAAAATAGTGCAAATGAAGAATATGCCCCTAGTCTTTAATATGATTAGGTGGAGAACCCAGACGACTGCCGAGAGGAGTGGGGCAATTTTGACAAAGCTTCTGTTTTGGTTTCCGGAGACAGAGACAGAAGCGCCGTGTCCTTTGGTTTTAGGGTAGACAAAAATTATTGGGGAGACAGCAACCAAACAGCAATGGTAGACAGAATTTTGTTGTCCTGTCATCTGTCCCCAACAACGGGGACAGCAACCAAACAGGGTGTTAAGGATATGTATGACAAGAAATGATTCATTGTCAAACTTTAGAAATTTCAAGTTAAGATAGAGAATTTTGATATTCTTTGAATTTTTAAGTTGTCGTTGTCCTCATACTTCTCCTTATATTAACTTTCTCGTAATAATATAGTAAATATATCCTTTACTTGTGGATATAACTCGCGTATTCATTATCTACATAAATTTTCTGTTTTTCTTATTTTGTTTATATCATTCCTGTATTGTAGACTTTCTTTAATACATTTATATAAAAATTTGCAATAGTGTTGTGGACAATAAGCATGTAGTTTTCTAACATATATGTGCATATGATATGATAATAGAAAAATGGTACGAACATATTTAAGTCGGACTTGAACTAGAATCAAATCGCTTATTTTAGACCTTTTGACCAGGCTTGAACCTGAAGCAAAATAGAATAGGTCCATGCAAATTGAACCCAGTGGACCTAGTCCACGCAAAATGAAGTCAGACATTCACTGTGTCTTGTCTATTAAATTAAATCCATGACCCATCATAGAATGCAGCATCTTTACGTATAAATTTGAAAGGTAGGGTATTTTAATTGAGATTAAGTTCGTTGGCAAACTAATTTAAATATCTGGCTTTAGATTTACATTTCCTAATGCACTAGAAATTCTCTTCTACCCTGCTTTAATTTGATTTCCAATGTTGAGTTAAAATCGAAAGAATAAATACTTATTCACGACGAGTCAAAACTTGGAAATTAAATTTAAATGCTGCCGAACATACGCCAATTTGTTTTGGATTCAGCAAGGTTTGGTGATCTATTACAAAGGGCTTGTTTGGTAAATAGCTTTCAGCTATTTTTTAGCTGATTTACATAAATTAGCTGGTTGATTATATTAAAAATCTATTGAAGTTGTTTGATAATTTGGCTGATTAATTAGCTGATTTAAAACAATAAGTTAAAAATAGAAAAGCTGATATCTTGCATTCTGCTCCAATAGGCAAAATTTAAGAATGAAAATACAATGGTGCCCTTTGAATTCAATGGGTATTGCTCGTATGTAAGAGCTTCGCGTAAGTGATCAACAACCCATGTTTTATTCCCCTTCACAAGCTTTTTTTCTACTAAAGAAAGCTAGAATAACAACATTTTTCAAACAGAAAAATTATTAGTGAAAAAATAAAACTCATATATTTAAAATAATCCAATATTTATTTATTTACATAAGAATAAGCGGATAATAATATGAAATAAAGATAAGATATCCACAATTGTACTAAATTTGGACACAAATTAAAAAGATAAATTATAAATTTATAACGAAATTGAATCAACTTTAAAAGCATGTCTTTTGAATAAATATAAACTAAATTTAGAATAATTTAAATGTAAGTTTATTTAAATTACATTTATTTTTTAAATAACAAACTAATTTTACAAGATTTATAACATATATTAAGCGGTAAGGAATAGTATCTTATATTTATATCCCTTTTTCCTAGTAGTTATAATGAAATAAGATATTTTTTAAGTCATGCTCTCATAAGTCATTTTATATATAAATAAATAATACTAGTCAATTAATTTTATCAAATATCTTTAATAAATAGCTAATCAAATCAGTTGATAGAATCCGTTATTAGCTAACCACTAATAAAATCAGCTAACAGTTAATATAATCTGCTAATTATCAAACCGGAAAACCAAACTTAGTGCCTGTTTGGATGGGCTTTTGTTAGTAGAGCTCTTGTTAATAGAGCTTTTGTCAGTAAAGTTTTCTAAATAGAGCTTTTTTAAGAAGTCGGTTGACTGTTTCGCTGTCATTTAAAAAAGAACTTTTGTGAAAGAGCTTCATACAATACACTATTTGGCAACATAAAAATAAAAATCACTTTTAATTTTAACTATATTTTATTTTGTAATAAAAATTATTTATGCATATAAATATTATTTAAAATATATTGAACAATATGCAAAGCAAGATATATTAATTATTATATAATTTTAAACCATATAAAATAAAAATAAAAATATATCTAACCAAATCTTTTACATGAATTATAATATAAGTAAACCTAATATAAATATTAAATATTAAAAAATATATAAAAAGTCAAATAATATTATATAAATCTCACAATAAACGTAAATATGTATTTGTGGGTATTATAGGAATTATGTGTAAAACAATAGATAAAAAGAACTTAAAAAGAAGCTCGTTAATGGATTAAAAAATTAAATCTAAAAAAAGTTCTTTTTTTGAAAAATTCCAAAATCTGACAAACGGGCTCTTACCATGGGCTCTTACCATGTGACTATGATTTAGTAATAGTATCATCCTTGTCCATAGAATCATATAATAAGATAAGGTGATGGCCCTACGTGGCTTAAACCCAGTCCCTCTTGCTCACTTCCCTACACGTATTCCGGGGTACAGGGGACCTTTTTTTGTTTTTCCTTAATCTCTTCCAATCCCTCACAGCAGCAACCATGGCGTCATCTACACTTCTAAGTACTTCCACCTTCAAACCCAATGTCCTCTCTCCCATGAAACCCAAAATCACCTCAACATTACCACCATTTCCGCCACGAAACTTCCGACGTCGTCATTTCATGTCCTTGGCTGCAACTATCCCGATGATCGCTTCTTCTTCATGGTTAGTCCCAGTTTCTCCAGCTTCAACGGAATCGGATGAAGAGTACGCGAAAGAGACAAAGGAAGTGATTATCAAGGTCAGGAGCACCATTCAGATGGACAGGAACGATCCAAATGTTGCTACGGCAGTTGCTGAGCTAAGAAATAAGTCAAATTATTGGGTGGCGAAGTACCGAAGAGAAAAGGCTTTACTGGGTCGTTCTTCTTTCAGAGACATCTACTCTGCATTGAATGCTGTTTCTGGGCATTACGTCAGCTTTGGACCAACAGCTCCAATACCTGCTAAGAGAAAGGTAAGAATACTTGAAGAGATGGACACTGCAGAGAAGGCATTGTCAAGGGGAAGATAGATGATACCAAGATCTTACATTGCAGAGTAAAAGTTAACATGGGTTCGTGATCGTTAATTGCAACTGTATTCCCATTTCTTGAAATTGCAGAGTACAATCTGTTGATTCGTATATATTAGAAGGTTTTCTTTATTGCTAAAAAATTTTGGATTTACTGACAAGCTTCTTGATTATACACTTGATGAGGAAGCTAACTGTACCTGTATCTTATGCATCTTGATGTTTAGAGAACGGATTTACTTGTATCAATGATTTCAATTTCAAGTTACAACTCCTATTAATCATCTTGCTACAATTGTTTTATTAATTTGTACCTAGATTAAATGCTTTCTGATCGAACCAAATCTTGTAAATCTTAGTTTGAACGTCTTTTGAAGCATTTCTTGATTCAACTAGAGAGCGAACTGTTTCAAAGCTCGCCAATTGCCTGAACTTTACCTTCTTTTTATTTTTTTCACTACCAATGGTTAAAACTTTTCCGCCTATTTTTAGTTAGGTTTCTTTCTCCTTTGGGAAAGGAAGCAGATGTCTCCGATCTCTGTCTCACCAAGAGCTGTCCTCACCTTCGGTAACTTGAACTGCTATTCATACCAAAAACTGCCAGCTTCCTTCCATTCAGCGACACAAGCTTTACCCTGTGCACACCACTGCCCAAAAAAGAAGGAGATTTTAGCCCCAATATCCCGATAATTTTACCCTGGAACGTGAGGGACATGACTTGACGCAAAAAGAAGCAGATGGTTCATGGTTATCTGCTCTCAAATAAGCAGTGTCTAATTAGTTTGTTGGAAACTAAAATTAAAAAAATATAGTTTCATTCAATCCAATGGATGTTTGGTAAAAATTAAGAGATCATCTCCAATCACCTATCTCATCGTTACGGGAAAATAGTGTTTGGATTTAACCCTAATAGAGTGATCACTAACTAGGTCACTTTGATAAATTTCTACATCTGGTTATAACTTTAGACAATAAACCTATCCCAGTTAGGATAACTTTCACTTATGCTGCTAATTATGGGCTCCAAAGAAATGTAATATAGAGTGACTTACTCAATTTGAGTTCCAATATAGATAGTACATTACTTGGCCAAGAAGCAGAGGGGATAGGATCAACCATAGGAATAAACATGAGAAGTTTGACAACTACCTACTTCAACTTGGACTAGAAGGTTTGAGGTTTGAAGGAGCTTTTTTTACCTAGAGGAACAAACAGACAAGTAACTGGTTCATTGATAAGTATAAATTGCATCGTATTTTAGGGCATAGTTTGATATGTATTTAACCGTTAATTCGATCATTTAGAATGTGTCCAGTTTGAAATTGTGTTAGTTTGTTAATTATTTGTCTTTTAAGTGTTTTATGGGTTAGTACAAGCTTTTGAGCTTAAATATTATGTTTTTGAGGTATGTACCTTGATGTGTTTGCTAGTGAGAATCAATATTAAAGAAAGGAGGAGTTTCAGAAGACATTCGAGCCGAAACAATGGCCCAGGCCAAGATCGTGACAGAAGGCTCAGATGTGAGATGTGCAGTCACCTTCCTCATGGGCTCGATACCTTTAATACTATGCTATGAACCGTGCGCTTGCAGAATATTGAGGGTTTATAAGATTAAATGTTGGGCCCCGATCCTTTTTGATTAATTGAAGAATTGTTCATGATTATTCAGATATAAAGAAATAGGAATTTTGATGAATAACTCTTGGAATATGGAATCAAATTGAATAATTTTGATGTTAATAGAAAATTAAGACAATAAGGAACATTTGGTTAGAAGGAAGTTTATTAAATTCCTTCAATTTCAAGGATTGAAAAAGGGTATGATCTTTGGAAAGAGTCAAGTATG
>JAOQMR010000009.1:529489-540493 GCA_027563865.1 Erythroxylum pelleterianum | reverse complement strand
AATTAATTGCTCTAACAAGCCCACAAAAATTAAAATCGTGCTTCAAATTAAATAAAACAGGTTTGGGGCCCAACAGATAGCATGGTGAAGCTCATGTTACTAAACCTATCCCCTCTATGCCCCAAGAATTAGAAGTGCACTAGTTAAAAACGATGATGATTCAAATGAAGAACATTCTATGTTGATTAGACAACCACGAACTAGAAGAAGTCTTGCAAAACAAGCCCAGAAAATTCCTGAACAAAAAGAGAACCCTAATGATTAAAAGAAAGAGGAAAAAGAATCTAGAAAAAGGAAGAAGAGAAGAAATAAAGAAGGGAAAAGCATATATGACTGAAGAAACTATTGATAGAAATAAGTTGTTTCATGAAGAGATGATTCCTAAAGAAAAAAGGGCAAAGAAGATAAAAATCATTGCACAAAAGGAAAGACATCAGTACCACCAAAAATGTTTCAATCAGTAGAAGCTGAAGTTCTCTGTAAAATGCAGTACAAGAAAAGAAAGGTGGTTGCTGGGCGAATCTTGCCTCCTATGATGTTTGATGACATAGGTATATCTATCTCTCCTTACTTTGTTGCCATTGGTTGGGAATTTTTTTTGAAATTAAATGAGACAGTATGCGATGAGCTAGTCAGGATATTCTACACACACATGAAAAAGAAATTAATGGAAAACTAGCCATTGTCTCATGGGTGTATGAATATGAAATTTTAATTTCTGAGGAAATGTTAAGAGATATACTAGAAGTAGCTCTTATGGGGAGAACTAATTTTCCCCTGTCATAAGTGGGATGTTGATGATCTGGAGTTAGTCAAAGTTTTCAAATCCATTTGCCTTTATATTGAAAACACCTAAGACAGGAGACCCTGGAGCAAACAATTAGAGTTAATACCACGATGCCTTGCATCGCTTTCAGCTGCTTTAATTTCCCCAGGAGTAGCTTAGTTGAAAGATGTAGCCTAGTGGATACTTATGTGGTGTATAATATGCTAAAAGGGAATAGAATAGATCTTCCAGCTATGATCTTGAGATTCATGGTAGATAAATGGAATCATAAGGATACAACCAGTTGCCTACCTTATGGAATGTTGCTCACCAAGATTTTCAACCATTATGAAGTTCCTTTTGTAAATCTGAATTAGGATGCATCGGTTAAGTTTTACCCTTCTATTCCCTATCAATGTGGATATAGATTGCAAAATAATGTCTGGGTAGACAAAAAAATCTGAAAGAGTCACAGAAAACTTATATCCTATTCTAGACTAACAAACTCCTGCCCCTTCTCAGAATGAAAATAGTGGAAATCTTCAACAAAAGCTGAAGAATATTCAAACCAATCAAGAACAAATGCAAGAACAAATAGATAGCATGCAGAATCAACTTCTTCACATGCAGATTTTGCTCAGAGAATACTTAAATCTCTTCATTAACTTTGTTACTATTTGCTTTCTGTTTGGCTTATTTATACTGATGGTTTTGTTTGATATAGTACTAACTCTTTCCCTCTATTTTATTCTTTTTATTTCACTTCCTCGCTATCCTTTATTATTTTTGATAATGACAAAGGGAGAGAGTTTATGTGGATTTTTTTTTCATATTTCTGCATTTTTGTAAATATGATGATATATTTCTCAATGTTGTCTTGATTATATATGGGATTGGTTCTAATGTTAAACTTATGAAAAATTATGATATATAAATGATAGGTTTCTTTCTTAAAAGACAGCTCCTTGTAATTATGTCTAAACATATAAAATTCATAGGTATCTTTCGAAATCATCTATTATCTGTTTAAAATTTGAAAAATATATCCATTATTCCTTGTCATCATCAAAAAGGGAGAGAATATTAGCTCAAGGATTATAATTAACATTTTTTAGGACAACTGTATAATATTCCAAATTTTAAATTGGATTTATTTCCCCATATAATTAACGGTCTAATTCTCAAAAGGAAATAAAATCATAAAAAAATACGCTTTCTTTCTTATAGGAACTTTCATTATGTACTTATCTTATTAGAAATGGTTATCTAAAAGGATCCTACAAATTATGAAGGTCATATATTATCCCCATGATTTCTGGAATAATTTTGGCAAAGATGACATCAAATTTATTCATATTTAAATCTATCTAGTTGATTAAAGATGCAAGTGAAGTCATGGTTAGTTGAAGAAATCGACTATTTAAGGAAGAGCAACAACACTTGCGAAGTTATGAAGATATTTAAACTGTCAAAACATTTGAGCAGCATTGATATTCTTGAGAGTCATATCATTCTTATTATGCCTTAGAAAGTGAAATCACTCTATCAAAAGATAAATTGTTATTTTATTTTTCTATAAGGCTTGTCATACACTTCGAGAGCGGAAGGTTGGATAACCTTGAAAAATATGTACTCCTGAGTTTAGAGAGGCTCGTCAAATTTAATACTCATATTTTTATAGTAAAACACTCAAGTTGGATACTTGGGGACTGAACGTAGGCTTGGGTTGTAATTCGAATCAGTATAAATCGACTACGTCCTTCTTCTCTCTCTCTCTCTCCTTATCTTTAACATTTTTGCATTATATTGTGAGTGTATTCATTTTAGTAAGAGACTCCTTCACTTTTATAATAGGTTCCTTCTATTTTTGACTTACTGATGGTACTGATGGTTCCTTTCATTTTAACAGGCGTCTATTTTTTTATTGTTTCAACATGACTTATACTTTAGCAGGCTCCTGTTGTTTACAGGTTACTATCATTTGACAGACTCCTACTATTTTAATTTTTGACAGGCTCCTGTCTTTATACGAATTGAAAGTAACTTGTGAATTTTTTTTAAGTCACACACAATTCACCCCCCTCATGCGTGTATTTGTTTTATCAGTATCCACCTTACTTAGGTTAAAGTATGGTGCCCAATCTACCACCTCTGTATAACTATCTTTGATTTCATTGATACCACATTTTTGGAGCATATGTTTCAAAATAGTATATGAGAATTCACATTTGAAAAAGACATCTTTAATTAATTCACTTTCCCTTTTGCAAAGTGAGCATCTATTGACCACATTTAGATAGGCAAGCTGATCCACTGTATTTAGTTCATTTTTCATTAATAATGATAGGATGAAAGAAATCTTAAGAAAATGGCCATTTTCCTATACCAAACTTCTCCAAACCATGTGGGTACCCTTTGTTCTTTATGAATCAATCAAAGACGTATATAAATAGGTACCATTCCTAGTAGCTATCTATACATATTTGTCCTCTTTCCCTTGGTAAAGATCATAGTTAGGAAGCCATTGTCTTAAGGGCTCTTGATGATGATCTAATTCATTATCTCTAATCTACAAATCACACTTCATATATCTAGGGATATCTCCAAGTACCTCTGCCCCCAATTCCAAGTCTTATAGAGGGCCATTTTTACACCAATTATCATATAGTAGGGAGGCAGACTTATCATTCCCAATGATGCACTTAGAACATCCTCTAATGTTATCCCTCAACTTTAAAGCTTGGTTATGAAGATAAAGTGAGATTCTTTCTCCTCCACTTTCCTTAAACATTTTCTTTTTAAGATGTAATTATTTACCCATTTTACCAATAATAATTCATTTTCTATTAGTAGTCTCCAAAATTTCTTAGCTACTATGCCCTTGTTTAACAGATTTATAGGGCCAGCCCTAAACCATCCTCATTAAAAGGGTAACATATTTCTCTCCAGCTAATTTTTGCCTTATAGTGTTTTACTTTCCCCCACACTAGAAAAATCTTCTAACATCCTTTTTTATAGCTCTGATTACACCCTTTAAAAATCTTCTAACATCCTTTTTTATAGCTCTGATTACACCCCATACTAGAAAAATCTCCAGTATATGTGGAGAAAGTTGAGTGTAGATCTTACTAGTTATAATCTTCCTATATAGGATAAATGTCTATTTTGCCATGAGTATATCTTCTTATGTAGTTTCTCAATTGGGGTTTGCTTTTATAAAAGTTAAGTCTCCTTGAAGAACAAGGAAATCCTACGTATTTTGTAGGGATGTCCTTCACTTGTAACCTTATAAAGTTGGATAATGTTTGTGCCACTAGTTAGCACTGCAAAAAAACCATCAATTGGCTTTTTTCCTTGTTGATTTCTAATCCAAATATGATCTTAAAGGCTTAAAGAGAGTTTATGAATATGCATGCATATTCTTCCTGTGCTTTACAAACTAATAAAAGACCATCTACAAAGAGCCAAACTAGTTAGTTCTATCTCCCTGCATTTACTATGGTACTTGAATTTCCTATCCTTTTTTTATTGGACTTGATCAGGTACGTTAGAGCTTCCTTGCAAAGCATAAACAAATAAAGGGAGATTAGATCCCCTTGTCTTAGTCCTTTAAATAAACTGGAGGTTTCTCCATTAACAATTAAACAAAAGGAGGCAATGGAAACATATTATATGATCTATATCTTAAATTTCTAGGGAAACTAAACACAATCCGAAACTACTAAAGGAGTTTCTTACTAATAGAGTCATAAACTTTGTTAAAGTATATCTTCATAGCATAATTTTTAGGGTTTTTCTTTCTTAAATACCCTTTCAATAATTCTTGTGCCAGCAATATGTTGTTTATCCCCTAACACCTTTTAGAGTCTCTAAGCTAGACTTTTATCTATCATTTTATAAAGGAAATTACAATATGCAATTAATATAAATTCACTTAGGGACATAGGAGTTTGGTTCTCAGGGTCCAAGCATACAAAGGTTTTGTTGATCTTTAAGATAATTTTCCCACTGCCTTCACAACGTCCACCACTGAGTCTTTAAGGAATGGATAAGCATTTTGGTAGAACCTACCATTCTAACCATTTGGAATTAGAGCTTTATCCAGATTCATTTCAAAGACAATGCTCATATTTTCCTCTTCTTTAACTAGAGCTTCCATTATATTTAGTTTTTCATTCATGAATTGGTGATCCAAAAAAGACCAAAGAGCTTCAATAGTTGATATGCTTTATGCCTTAGTGCTAATAGATTTCTTGAAGAACTTATATGCCTCATTTTCAAGATCTAGATGTGAGCAAACCAAGCTACCATGCTTCCTCCTTAAAGATATTATCATATTTGAATTCCTTATATTGAGGATCATACTATGGAAATATTTCGTATTCCTATCTCCTTCCTTCATTTTAGTAGCTTTGGCCTTTTATTTTATCAAGGAGTAGTGGTTTATTTCAACTTCCATATAGTTCTTGAAAGCCTCTTTTTCTTTATGAATATTGATAGTTGTGCATTAGTATGTACTTTTCAAAGTATTTGGTATGTGTTTCTTGCATGATAGGTTAGTATTATTGTGTTTTAAGACTTGTTTTGTGTGTTTTCATTTAGTTTGATCTTAATGGTTGTTCTTTTATGTTTGACATTGGTTTAGGGTAGGAATTGATCATTTTGGTGTAAGAATGGAAGGTGGACACCTATGTGATTGAACTAGGGACCAAAAGAAGAGAGAGAAGTGGAACTACTGAAAAGCAAGAACCACGACCGTGGAAAAGGGCATGTTTTCCATGATCGTGGGAAATCTATGGAAAAAGCTTCCATTAAGTTAACCCACAATCATGGGAAGCACAAGTATAATTCCCATGATTTTAGGAATTAGAAGTCGAAGAGACACCCGAGTTTCATGTAATTTTTTAGGTTTTCATGACTTTATACGAAATAGAATCCCGAGAGTTGCCAGAGGGTCATAAAACTTGCTTCTTGAAGCTAAAATACATATTGAGAAGCCTAAAGATAGGGGGAGATTTAAGGTTTTATTCCCGATTTGGCAAAGAGCATCCTATGATCCAGATTTTTCAGATTGGACAAAGAAGAGGAGGAGCTGCCCTGTCAAGTCTTATTTCAATTTCTTTCTCTTTTAGCATGTTTATCATGGATTATTTGACTATTGGAGATGTTATGGATATTATGATTGGCTAAAACAATTTTTAGGGTCTGTTGTTGAACTATTTGTGAACCTTTGGTTATTGGTTTAATGATATACATGTTTGTGTTATTTATTGTGCTTAAACCTTGCAATAAATTGAGAAAGTGAGCTTGGTAATCTGTGTTAATTGTACGAAAAGAGTTGACAATTAATAGACCTATAAATAACAGGTTATTGATTTGTTAGGAAGAGATTTCAATAGATCAATACACTACTTATAGGATAGCTTCATGTCTAGTTGAATGTTTAGGAAACACTTTGCATATCGAGAGATCTGAAAGTTAATTCTAATTTATTTAACTAGTGATATTTAGTTACACCTTGAGAGAGGGTAGCTAGAATTTAAAAAAATCTTGGGCCAAACATAAATTGAATCAATTAATCAGAAGGGAGCAAATAGGGGTAATGACTAGTCCTAATGTTTAATCTTGACTTTCTTGAAGTCTTATTTACAATTTTAGTTTAGGTTACATTGTTCCCTGTTACTTTAAGTTTGTCTTTATTTTACTATCTTTTTAAAATTTGATTGAAACGATTTCTTAAACAAAGAATAATCTGAGTTAAATGGTGCCTACGCACAATCCTCGTTGGATCGATATCTGCTTTCAACTATAAGTATGACCCGTATACTTGCGGTTTTGAGCTCAAAACTAGTAGTGTGTTTTGCATTCAACAAGTTTTTTGGCGTCATTGCCGAGGATCGATTGTTTAGCATCTTGTAGTTTGGGTTACTTTGATTTAAGAGTTTTTTATACTTTTCCTTGTGTCTTTGTAGATGCATGATCACAAGGAACACAAGGAATACTAAATTTCATGAAGAAGAGTTAGTAGATATCACAAGGCACGAATGACAATTGAGAAGAGCAAAGCGCCAAGACATTATACAAAGAAATATGGCAGAGAAGGAGAACAAGGAGGGGCTGAAATGACATTGATAGACTTTATGAGACCAGGATTCAGACCTCAAGGAGTTGCAAGGCCAGTAATTTAAGCTAACAATTTCGAGATCAAGCTGGCACTCCTCAACATTCTTCAGAGTAGTGTGTAGTTCTATAGGTTGTCCAATGAAGATCCTAATGCCCATCTCGCCAATTTTTTAGAGATATGCGACACTTTTCTATTTAATGAGATGTCTAATGATGCCATGAAATTGTAACTATTTTCTTTCATCTTGAGAGATTGGGTGAAGGCATGGTACAATTCACTCAGCTCAAGGCAGATCACTATTTAGGAATAGCTAGCCCAATCATTTCTCACCAAATACTCTCCATTGACTAAGGTAACAAGGATCATTAAGGAAATCACAAATTTTGAACAAAGCGATGGGGATTCTTTATAAGAAGCTTAGGAGAGGTTTAAAGAACTACAGAGAAGTTGTACCCACCATAACCATCCGAGGGACTTCCTCATACAAACATTCCACAATTGTGTAAATCAAAGAATAAAAGGGACCATAGATGCAGTTGCGGGAGGATCTTTGATGAGGAAAACTATCGATGTAGCGTATGACTTTTTGAAAGAGTTGGCGAGCACCAGTTGTATGTGGTCAACTGAGAAGAGTAGACAGGGGCAGAAGGTGCAAAAAGGTATGATCCTAATTGACTCTGTTATTACTTTATAGGCATAGATCACAACCCTCACCAAGCAGTTAAGCAACATGCAAGGAGCATCTTCATCTACAACCAAAGATATGCAATCACAGTGTGACTTATGTGGGCAGGACAACCATTCGACAACAGAATGTTTTTGTTGGGAGCTAGTAGTACTGAATAGGTAAGTTACTTGGGCTAACCACAGCGAGGTAATAATCTGTACTCGAATACTTATAATCCAGGGCGGAAAAATTACCCAAATTTTTCTTGGAGTACTAACAATGCAGGTGGCCAAATAAGACCATAAGGACCTCCAGGATTTCAACAAGATTGACTTGGAGCTTTGGAGAACAAAATGGACAAGTTGATAGATGTTTTGGGGTCCAGAATGGAAAATCAAGAAGATAACCAAAAGAGAATGTTTTCGAGTCAAGAGGTCAGGAGGAAAGTCAAAAGAGGACAGAGGCAAAGTTTGATTAGATAGTGAAGAACCATGCCTCATCCATCCATAACTTGGAGGTATAGGTAGATCAACTTGCTAATGCTATGTCTTCTACAAGTATAGGTAGCTTACCAAGTAATACCGAGGCCAACCCAAATGAACAATTGAAGGCTATCACACTTCGAAGTGGCAAGCAGATGGAGGAACCAATTATGAAAAAGGATAGCCAAGAAAAAGGAAAAGGCAAGGAGATTTAAGAAGAGAAAGAAGAAGAGAGGACATATGTCCCACCACCACCATAGAAGCCCAAACTTCCATATCTATAAAGGGTGAGACAACAACAGGTGGACACTCAGTTTTTCAAGTTTTTGGAGAAACTAAAGAGGCTTCAAATCAACTTATCATTAGCAGAAGCTTTGGAGTGCATACCCCAGTATGTGAATTTTCTGAAGGACATACTGACACACAAACGTGCTTGGGAGGACAATCAGACGGTCACTTTGACGGAGAATTGTAGTTCAATTATCTCAAGCATGATGCCTTCAAAACTATAAGATCCAGGGAGTTTTACGATTTCATATGTTGTTGGTGACTTTTAATTTTCTAAATGCTTATGTGATTTAGGTGCAAGCATTAATTTGATGCATTTGTCTATTTTCAAGAAATTAGGACTAGGAGAGGTTAAACCAACATCCATGTTGATTCAACTTATGGATCAATCCATCAAGAAGCCATATGGAGTTATAGAAGATATATTGGTAAAAGTAGATAAATTTATTATTCCTGTTGATTTTGTGGTACTGGATTTTAAAGCTGATAAAAATTGTCCATTGATTTGGGGAGGCCATACTAGTAAGGCATTAGTTGATGTGCATGAGAGAAATTTGTTTTGAGGATTGGTGATGAGCAAGTTGAATTTTACATGTCTAAATCTTTGAAGACGTCGATGGATGGTACTGTATGTATGAAGATTGATGTTGTGGATGAGTGTGTGAAAGACATTGAAGAGGAAGTTGATAAAGTTACTAAAGTACACAACGATGAGAGTGTGAGAGAAGAGGATTTATGTGAGGAAGTTGAGTTAGAGAAGTTTGAGAGAATAGATACACCTACACCACCTTCCACTGTTAAGCCTCTCACTTTAGAGATTAAACCCTTTCCTCACCATTTGAGATACACCTTTTTAGGTAAGACCCATACCCTACCCATCATTATCTCGAACCAATTAGATTTTGAGCAAGAAGAGAAAATGGTGGAGACCATTAGGAAGAGGATGAGAGCTATAGGGTAGTAAATTTTTGATATTAGGGGGATTAGCCCTAATGTGGTGATGCATACGATTAACCTACAAGAAGGTTTTAAAACTATGAGAGAGCAATAAAGAAGGTTAAATCCAAACATACAAAAGGTTGTGAAGAAGGAGGTAGTAAAGCTGTTGAATTATGGGGATTATTTATCCCATTTTAGATAGCGAGTGGGTAAGTCCGGTACAGTGTGTGCCTAAAGAAGGAAGGCATGACAGTAATGAAAAATAAAAAAGGTGAAAAGATTTCCACTAGGACTATCACAGGTTAAAGGGTATGTATTGATTACCGGAAGCTTAATTTGGCCACCAAGAAAGATCATTTCCCTTTACCTTTTGTCGACCAAATGATTGAGAGGGTGGCTAGCCATGCATTTTACTGTTTTCTTGATGGATACTCAGGCTATAATCAAGTGGTTATATACCCACAGAATTAGGAGAAGATCACTTTCACTTGTCCTTACGGGACTTTTGCTTATCAGAGGATGCCATTCGGTTTATGCAATGCACCTACCACATTTGCTTATCAGGAGAAGATCTCTCATCGCTAGACCTTTAACTCATTTATTAGTTAAAGATGTGCCTTTTGTTTTTGATGATGCTTTTTTGGATGCTTTTAACAGGATGAAGAATGCACTTATATCAACCCTCATTCTAACGTTGCCGGATTGGTCTCTTTCTTTTGAGATTATATGTGATGCAAGCGATCATGCCATTGGTGGTGTCCTTGGTCAGTAGAAGGAAAAGAGGTTGCACGCCATCTATTACGCAAGTAAAACCTTGACGAGAGCACAATTGAATTACACAACTACGAAAAAGGAGTTGCTTGTTTTGGTATTTGCGTGTGAGAAATTTCATTCTTATCTATTAGGCTCACACGACATTGTTTTAACAAATCTTGCAGCATTGTGATATCTTCTGGCGAAGAAGGGTGCCAAGGCTAGGCCTATCCAGTGGGTACTTCTACTCCAAGAATTCGACATTGAGATTAAAGACAAGTAGGGAGCAAAAAATATTGTAGCTGACCACCTCTTGAGACTTAAAGGAGAGCACCATAAAGAAGAAGAAGAAATCGAGGAGAGCTTTCCTGAAGAGGCTTTAATAATGGTAGATAATCCTTTTTGTCCTTGGTTTGTAGATATTGCAAACTACCCCTCAGGTAGTATTCTTCCTTCCGATCTTTCTTATCAATAAAGGAAGTAGTTTGTATTTCAATGTTCTCGTTATATTTAGGATGAACCTATACTGTATAAGATATGTGTTGACAATGTGATTCACAGGTGTATCACCGAAGATTAAATGCGTGAGATTCTGATGCAAGGTCATAGTTAACCTTATGCAGGGCATTATGGAGCTAACAAGACTGCAGCTTAGATCTTAGACTATGGATTCTATTGGCCAACCTTGTTCAAGGATGCTTGAGATTTTGTGCTAAAGTGTGATAGGTGTCAAATAGTAGGTAACATATCGAAGAAGGATGAGATGCCGCTTTTAAACATCATGAAAGTGGAGATATTCGATATGTGGGGATTGGACTTTATGGGACTTGTCTCATTCTCTTCAGGTAACACTTACATATTAGTTGGAATTGACTACGTTTCCAAGTAGGTTGAGGTTGTAGCTACTCCAACTAACGATGGCAAGGTGGTTCAAAAGTTTATCAAGAAGATCTTTATGAGATTTAGGGTGCCCAGAGCGATTATA
>JAOQMR010000009.1:492876-514538 GCA_027563865.1 Erythroxylum pelleterianum | reverse complement strand
AGACAAAGCATCCAAAAAGAAATAAATATTATAAACCAATAATTTTGATGAATTTGGCTTATTAATTAAGTGAACATTTTCATCGCAACAATTTTATAAATGCGAAAGTTTTGATGAAAGAAAGGAAGGGGATTTCGCAAGGTTTAAAAAATCAGACTAGACTGGACCGGACCGTTCGGTCCGACCGAAAAAGGTTAAACCGGTTGGTTTTTATACAGAGAGGTTATTAGGTGAAACCGAACCAGACCACTGACCGGTTCCAAATTTTTTCGGTTAGACCGGACGGTCCGGTCCAGTTTTTAAAACCTTGACACCTATACAATATGATTGATCATTCATATCAACAAGAATACCCGTTTACTGGTACGAATACTATTGGTACGAATACTATCTCTTAATACAAACAATACCCTTTTACTAGTAGTCTATTTATTCAATATGACACTTTCTTACAAACAATCCTATCATTTATTGGAGATAAGCAAGACATACTTTTTTAAATAGAAAATTATTGATTGAATAAAAAATACTATGGCTCAATATAAACTATATTAGTACTCGGTACATTTAATACCAAAACATAAAGAAAAAGTTTCCAAGATGCATTTAAAATAAGTTACAATTTTAATAAAAAAATAGGAATACCATCTCTGAGTATAAATCATAACTCGCCTCAATACAAACTATACTACTACTTTAGGTCATCAATAAAAACCACAATCGATGATTAAAAATAAGTAACATCTTCACCTTAAATGTGAATATTATGATTGAATGAAAAGAATATGATACCTAAATACGTGCACTTAGTACATTCAATATCTCAACTATAAATAATATTTACTAAGATAGATTAAAAGAAATCATAACTTAAAGGCAAGATAAGAATACCTTAACTAAGTTATAATAATACCAAGCACCAATGTAATGAATATAGATTGATGCATGCTCATGCAGTAAAGTATGTTGTACAAAGATTTTATCTGACATGGTTAAATACAATATTTTCAACCTTTCAATAAACTACTCCATTAAAGTTTTTGGTGAACACGGATAAATACATGGTCACCTGATCAAGTATGTTGTTGATGGAAATTTTGATAAGAAATTATGAAGTATATGATTTAGTACACAACTATATGTAATACTATATTCGTTAAAGGTTTTGTCTAATAGGGTTTAATATACAAATGTACGTTCAACCTTATTCTTATTTCAAAATTTTAAATAGATATGTCTAGAACATGGACTAGAATATGATTGTGCATGAAAATTGTAAGGTTCTGGTCATGCATCTCATATATAATATATATCAAATATACGCAACAAAAAATAAAACAGAACCTCAAAAACCAGATCTACTCATGCATATAGATATAGAAAACAAAAACATGAAATGTAAGATGTTTAGATACCTTTCCGACGATTTCCTTCGTTCTTTAATCTTCTCCGTATCGGGTTGTCGTAAACTACAATGATCTATATAGACCATCTCTAATGAAAGTCCAAACGAAGATAGAATGATGAAACCTCATTAGGAGATGATTAGAATTCTTTCTTTATGCTAGCAAAGACAATAACTCTTGTGAGAGTTGGAGAGAAAAAAAGTGTGTGTGTAAGAAAGAACCGTTCTTTCTCTTGTGTCTTACACAAGATGCACGAAAATCATCTCTATTTTCTGCACCATTTGGCCTTCCATAACCCTATCACTAATGGAGAGTTATGGGAAGTTAATGGTCATGAATAGCATGCATTAATGGAAGTTATGAGAAGTTAATGACCATGAATAACATGCATTAATGGAAGTTATGGGAGGTTAATGATCATGAATAGCATGCGTTAATAGAAGTTTTGGGAAGTTAATTACTAAATTGGCAACCAACAACACTTATTTCTAATCCAATCCATGCAACGTTTTCTATCACGATCACATCGCGATACAATCCCGAAATACTCTTTCATATATTGAATCACTATTCAAGACCATTTTACTCATCCTTCGGATCTCTTATGTGTGTGACCCCTTAGGTTTCCAGTTATGTTGGACACTTGAATAAATTCTTAATTCAAGTAAGTCAAGAGCGGTATTTAGTAACACGTCATGACCCCCAATTGACCGCAAAGTCAGTTGTTTGACTACGAACTCTTCCATACGCAATGTTGCCATGCAATTTGTCCTTTCACCATCTATTCCTCACTTGGTTCAGAGTATGATCAAAGTGTCAACTCCCACTAGACTAACTACGTCACATCTAGTCCAAGTGATATTAAATCTTGTCCTGAGAATCTCGTTATTCTATGTATCATTGAAAACTCTCTTCATTACACATATCTACTCTAGCCAGAGACTCCCGAGTAATGACCCCGACAAGAGGCCGTGGGTATCATTTTCTTCTATCAGGAGTTGTGAATCCTTTATTGGCTAATCAATTACCTCCTAATACCTCAAGTTGTACTCAATCACCACCTTATGAGTAACCCCTGAAAGGCATCGATGAATGGAGTCAAAGCACAATATCAGTATCTGAGATATCCTTAAGCACCTCCAGTTAAAGAATACTTGCACCATTGTTATGATGAGACTATCACTGACACTGGAATAGAATATCCATATGATTGTCTCATAGTAGGTCAATCCAATGTACTTACTATCCTTAGTAAGCATTCACATGTTAACTCTAAACAACTCATATCTACAACTTATGAGATCTACTGCTTGATCCAATTAAGGAGTATAACATGTACTAGTCTATCTGGATTAATGATATCCCATCTCATTAATCTTATGACTAAGAAAAGTTTAGATACTAACATAATTACATATGATAGAAATCTCATTATTATGATCTCATCATAATTTGCTCTATACTTTGTTTTGTATCAAGGATTTCATTAAATCAATTTAGGATCTACATCAATTCCATAAATGTATGAACATTGAAATAATGAAAAATGCCTTTATTAATCATAAAATGATTTGTACAATAAGTGATAAAGGTGATTGCCTTTAGAACACTTCTCTAACAAACTCCTACTTGCACTAAAGCCAATCTCCTTGATATCTAATACCATAGGCGTGTACATGTGACAAAAAACTCTTTTAGAAAATAGGCTTAGTCAACAGATCAGTTATATTATGATCGGTGGGAACTCTCTCTATCTTGATATCATTTCTACCAATGATTTCTCTAATCAAATGGTAGTGCTTAAGTACATGTTTGGACTTCTGATGAGACCTCAATTCCTTCACCTACGTTATAGCCCCATTGTTGTCACAATATAGCTGCACTGGGTCAGCGATGCTCGGAACCATACCAAGTTCCATGATGAGCTTCTTGATCCAAACTGCTTTCTTTGCTGCTTCTAAAGCTAAAATGTACTTCGCCTCTGTCGTCAAATCTGCAGCCGTCTCTTGTTTGGAACTTTTCCAACTGACTGCACCACTATTCAGTATGAATACATATCTGGACTGGGATCTAGAGTCATCCATATCATCAGTATACCCACTTTCCACAAGATCACCTTCTTCATATACCAAAAATACATCCTTAGTTCTTCTCAAGTACTTAAGGATATTCTTGACAGCTACCCAATGACCCTCACCAGGGTCTGACTGGTATCTGCTCATAACACTTAGAGCATATGATATCGAGTCTAGTACATAACATAACGTACATGATTGATCCTATAGCCAAAGCATAAGGGATTAAACTCATGCAAGTCCTCTCATTTTATGTCTTTGGACACATAGATTTGAAGAGTGTAATCCCATATACCATGGGAAGATAACCTCTTCTGGACTGCTCCATGCTAAACCTCTTTAACATCTTGTCTATGTATGTAGACTGAGAAGACCAAGCAACCTCTTAGATCTATCTCTATAGATCCTTATCCCCAAAATATAAGTTCCTTCTCCAAGGTTTTTCATAGAAAAGTTCTTAGCTAACCAAATTTTGACTACTTGCAAAGAAGAGACATCGTTTCCTATTAGCAATATGTCATCTACATATAATACAAGAAACACGATTGCACTCCCACTAACCTTCTTATACACGCATGGCTCATCCAGATTTTGTGAGAAACCAAACTCTTTGATGGTCTCATCAAATCGAATATTCTGACTCTTGGATGCTTACTTCATTCTGTAATTAGATTTCTGAAGCTTGCATACCTTTTCTCCGGTCATAGATATGAAACCAAGGTTTCCATTAAAGAAAGTCGTCTTCACATCCATTTGTCATATCTCATAATCATAATGAACGACAATGACTAGGAGTATCCTAATGGATTTAAGCATAGATACTGGGCTAAACGTTTCGTCATAGTCAACACCTTGCCTTTAATGATAACCTTTAGCTACAAGCCTAGCTTTATGGGTACCTACATTACTCTCCATATCAGTTTTCTTCTTGAAAGCCCATTTGCACCCTATGATATTCACAAGGAATAATCTTGAAGAAAGGCAAGAGCATTTGCTTAAAGAGTTTGAAAGAAAATCTTGTTTGCTTGAAATATTTCCTTGGAATTTAATTTCCTAAATCACCCAAAGAAAATATGCATTAGACTGATTATAGGAAACTGGTATGTCAAAATGTCGACGATTTGATATATCAGTTAAGGAAGAGTTGAAGCTATATGGTTAAGCAAACCCAAGTACCTATTGACAAAGGCATATGTCAAAGACTCGTAGGGAAGTTGATGTACTTTGCTCACACAAGACTTGATCTTACGTACGTAATTAGCATTATTAGCCAATTTATAGAGAACATGTGAATGCAATTATTTCAATTTTGACATACTTGAAATATGCTCCTAAATGGAATTTTTGTTTACTAAAAATACAAATTGGAAAAATCTAGATGTTTTTACAAATGACGATTAGACTAGAGTAATAGATGATAGATTATGAACTTCTGGTTACTTCTCATTTATAGATGGCAATCTTATCACATTGAAAAGCTGAATTTACAGGTATGACATTTAGAACTCTACGAAGCTTTATAGCTAAGGGTGCTTTATATGAGCTAGGTTACCCACCTATGCGATCATTCATGCCCAAGATGATCGAGAAAGCATGTTAAAGTCGATAAAATCTTCATTAAGGAGAAGCTAGATAACAACATTACAAAGTTGCTTAGGATTTATTATAATGATCAATTGATTGATATTTTTACCAAACTAGTCTCAAATCAAGTGTTTTCAAAATCTTTATAAGTTGAAAATGTATGACATTTACACGAGTATTGAGAGATTTTCTCCAAAATTATTGGAATTGTACACCTACAATATATTATTAATTCTTAATTTAGAGCTAATTAAATCTCTAGAATTAGATATTAATTGATTTTTATTCTTATTATAATATAAAGACATAATAGAGTCTTTCAAGTAACCGCGGATAAAATTTCGGCGTTATGCCAAACTCCAAGCCCATGTTGAATACGCCCTGCAGCAGGTCTCAATATCCCCATACATTGTAAGGTACCGCAAGCCTCAAACAAAACAAAATATTCCCTACCAACAGTTGAGAATGTTAAATATTCCTTTGTTATCATGGCATTTTAACAAAGGAAGGTATCAATCAAACATTTAAGACCAACATGATATAGATCTCTTTCTAATAGCAAGAAACAGAACCACCAAATCAATATTGTCTATGTTCAAACAAAAAGCAACGGTGTCTTCAGCGAGCATTTTAATCTTAGTTTACAGTAGAAAAGTAGGCAGACATCACTGCTATCTTCAAAGATATGAATGATCAACCAAGTCATGTGCTTTTGTATGTCAAAATTGGCAGTCTTTCGTTTTTGGAACAATTAAGATTCTCCATCCAGTCTATTCTGTCTTGACCAACAATATGAACAGATTACCTAGTTCACAAGAGAATACTTTTTTAGTCATAAAACAAATCACGCACTTTTCGAATTCATAAATTGGAGAAGCCATATGGCATTCATAGACACAAATTCAAGACTAGAATGGCCTCAGAAAACACACAGAAAAAACATATACACTCTTTGTTTGGTTATTATATAGTACAATTAGAGGCGAACTGTATTCCTCTGCACCAACCAGGACAGTTCATAGGATGAGTTCCCCATTTAAGTGAAAGAAATGCAGTCTTCTAGACCCTAGTATTTCCATTGCAGCACCATAAATGCAAAAGAAGTAAAATAGCAATTTACAATCTAATGCAAGATCTTGCCCATCCCATTCTTAAAGTAACATCCGAGTTTGCACTTTCACTTTCCTCATTCATAACTCAAATGCCATTTGTTTTGGGCTTCTCTGGCTGTTACATAAATCTAGCCTAATTATGATCAGAGTCTTGACTAATAGGAGATTGAAATTAATAAAGCGAAAGATGTACCCCAATAGATGTTCTCAAGGATAATGTTAATAATGCCTCTTTATCTTGCTACAACTTTGCATTTACTCAAATTTTTAATCATTTTTATGCCAACAATGGCTTCTCTCTAATGTTTTTAGCAAACAGAATCTAATGTTGTTCACAAGAACCCAACAGTTATTACTAGAATCCTCAGATTAAAGTAACATAAAACTCAAACTACCAAATAAGATCAACTTACATAATGTGAATGGAAGATGGACCAGCTATAGCAGCAACTCTCTGAGCACGCTGTGTCTCACCTTGGTAGAGTCCCTTGATCTCTTTCTTGATTCGCCGAGCCTCACGCTTTTCCTCCTTAATAGCAGCCTAAATGCACAATATTAATGTTACTAACAAAGTTGAAATGATATATGAAGATAAAAGAAGGAACAAAAGAAGAACTAAGGGCCAGCTTTTGGAATGCAAGGTTACCATCAGTAAATTGCTACCAAACACTGAGTATATATCAGTCTCAGAAAGCCATAATTAAACCTGACACCAATAGAAAATGTATATACCTTCCTTTCTTTCTTCTCCTCCTTCGACTCTTGCCGATGCTGCTTCCCTTTCTGTGGCTCAGTTTTCAACCCTGACAAAGGCACACCCTTCACCTTTTCTGTTGCAGGTTTCCTAGAACGAGGCAAAAAGTCTACAGGCAGCTTCTCTTTTCCTCGAAGGGCTATCACATGACTGGAGGAATTTGAGGCTCCATAAGCAGTTTCACCCCACTTCTTTCTGCCATTTTGTGGAGCTTCAATTTTAGCAGGGTGGTTATCAAGAGTTGAATATGTTGAAACTATAGTCTCGCAATCCCACTTTTCGGACTCGTCACTACTTTCTTGTATCACAACAACTTCCTCTTCTTCCCCATTTCCATATTTCTCTGCATATTCTGCACAACGACGAATGATATCTGCTGCTGAGTCTATTAACTCTTTACTTTTTGGCTTCTGATTTCCATGCAACACATCCGCAGGACCTTCGTATTTGTCACCAACTTCGATGTTGTCTATGGAACTACCATGAAGGGAATTTTTAAGTCTTTCTGCAAGATATTCTTCTTCCTCAGCTACATAACTATAATCTTCTTCATCAGTGCCATATTCTTGACGTTCAAGCTGTAGTAGACAACCTTTTCTTGTCATGAAAATAGATGCTTGTAAAGGATAATAATGTGAGCAACAAAAGAAGAGACCTTTCCAAAGTGGCAATCTAAACAAGATCAACCCAATATGCTTGAGAAAGAGGGGATGACGTGGTTGGCAAATGCTGAAAAAGATTCTATATATTTGCAATTACAAACTACATGTATGTAGATGTTAGAGTGCATAAAAACGAAGATTCACAACACAGAGGCATGGCATTTCAAGGAAAATAGCATGATCTTCTTCTAGATTTCTTGCCTCTGTTTTCATAAGTATGATTAATTAGATTTTCAGAAAGTATGATTAATTAGCTCTTTATGCTAGTCTGTAAGTTGTTTGTCTAAATCATGACATGGAACAAAAGGAAACAAGTATTTTGATGCATCTAACAGTTTCCACACACATATCTAGCATAGTGTTAAAGTCACCCATAACCTAATTGTCACACCAGGGGAATAAAAACTGAACAGAGAGGACTTTGTCAAGGATAATACACTCACCAAATCAAACTGTTCATCAAGAAGTCGACTAGGCCGTGGCTTTGCACTAAATTCATCTCTTTCTTTCGCTGCAGCATTGCCCATTTTTCCAGTGGCATCAAACCCCACCATTTTTTCTTGATCAACAGAGGAAACACATGTATCAGAAATTTCATGAATAAAATTGTATTTGTCAGTCAAATGATATGGTTCTCTAATTTCGACATCCTCCCCTTCCTCAGGAAGATTGGCACGAACAACAAAATCCTCTTCCAAGTCCTCAACATCAGAACCAAAACGCGACAAATCACTATCATCAAGCAACTGAAGTACATCAGGATCAAAAAATTTCTTGGCTTTAAAATCAACAGTCTTCGACGCTACACTAAGAACTGAATCATGATTTGAACCGGCAGATTGTAGTTCGGGCACTCGGACCCTTGAAGCATCATATGCCTAAGAAAAAACAAACTTCAGTGCAGAGTTGTATTGAATAAAAAGAAAAAGGCAGAAAGATCCGTTTGTTATTCGTTACCTTGACGTCACTTGGAAGCTCATCAAGCCTGGGCTTGGGATTATGGTAAAAAGCAGAACCTGCTCCGGTGTTCTTAATCTCTCTCAAGTGGATGAGATAATTATAGCCATCATCTGGAAACCCCAACTCCAAAATCTCCCTCCTAACATGCTCGGGCAAGGATGATGATGATGATGAAAAGTTATTAAGAACGCTATGATCATGGGGTGCATCAGCAAAAATGGAGTCTGGGTCGTCGTGGTGAATGTGATTGTCGACAAAGGTATCTACACGTAGGGGATTGTCGTCAACCCGGACGAATACCCGGTCACTACCAGGAGTGTCACTGTAATTAGGGTCTGAGGAGTCGCGGGCCAGAAGATGGAAAGTAGCAGCTTTCTTCTTATCAAAGAATTTCTTCTTCCCCATTGCAGAACCAGACGCAACGGCGGTGAAGAAGAATCAGTGTTTCTTGATATACCTAAATAAGCAACAGGGTCAGGGATATTACTACTTGAAACGACGTCGCTTCACTCAACCCAAGTAGTATCGTTATAAATAGGAGATAGGGACAAAGAGTTAATATGCTTAGGGGTTAGGGTTAGGAAGCAAAAGGGAAGACTTGGAGCGGCAGATTTGAGAAGAAGAAGCGGCGTAATGGAGTAGGTAGATGGAGAGGATGGTGTATTAACATGTGGATAATGAAAGCAAGCGCCTGATGATTCGGTTCTTGTGATGTTGCTTTTCTTTTAGTTTTCAATCCGAATCAAATACAACCTCTCTCCTGCTGCCGCGCACTTCTTCTTCTTCCTTTGTCTTGCTTCTGTTGCTCGTCTTCTTCTTTCCCTTCTCCCCCTGGGACCTTGTGACGATCATCTACTTATCTGAAGGTTCCATTATTACCCTTCCTTCTTTACTTTCACATTCTCTCTGTTACCTCATTCTTCTCTCTTGATTCCTCTCAGGCTCTTCTTCTTCCTTGTTAGCATGATTTACAATTAATTGTCACTGATACTAACCAGAGTCCTCATCATCTCCCATCCGTCTCTTTAAGCCAAGTTAACTCTATTGTGGCTTTCTTTAATTCTCTCAAAAGACCTACTTGGTACCAAGTAATTAGAGACTCCTCTCTGTAAGATAGACTTGGCTATATCTCACATTTAATTAGATGGTAGTATCATAATCTTACCTCTGTTGGAATTCTTAAAAGATGGAGCTTCCGAATGGGAAACATCTTTATTTGTTTTTTTATAGAAATAATTTTCAGCTGTGTTTTGAATTGAATTTAATAAAATTAGAATTGAATTTAATTTACACTATTTTTAACAAATTTAGAAATATTAGAATTGAATTCAGTTATATTGTTTGAAACAAATCTAATCAGATTATAATTTAATTCAATTATTTCATATGACACATTTATCCTGATTAAAAAATAATATTAATTAATAAACATTTACCCTTATTATTATTATTATTATTGTTATTATTATTATTTGTTATTATTATTATTGTTATTAACCTTATTATTGTTATTGTTATAATTATTATTATTGTTATTTGTTATATATATATATATTAATATACACTAAAATAATAAAAAGTAAATTTTTTATAATTAAATTAATATTAAATTAATTAGATTCATAATAATCAACATATAAATAATTTACAAAAATTTTAATAATATTTCATAATTTCTGTCAAATTTCAATAATTTAATATCTAAAATTTTTAATTAAAATTAAGAAATTAGAGATGAAATTGAATTAAATTTAAATTAAAGTATTATAAGGTTTTAAGTCAATGGCCACTGTAGAAGTTAACAAATTGCCTTCGGGTATTATTGGTTTCAGTGTTAAAAAAGCATCATAGAGTCAAAGGAATTCAATTCACGTGAACAGAGGAGGTGGGTTTATGAATTCATTTCATGTATAATTTTTGGTTCCAAACAAGAGAATTGAATTTAATCTCAATTTCTTACTTTCCAAACAGGCTGTTATATACCTCTTTATGAATGTTAGACTCGACATCAATTGCAAAAGATGGGACTTCTAACAGTACTTATTCATTAAAAGAACTACTACATTTTTAAGTTTGATCTTGAAGGTAATTTAAGAAGAATACTTGAGGTTGAAATTTTGCACATTAATAACAAACACTTCCTTTAAAAGTGAAAATTAAGTATCCAAAGACTAAGTCAATATACGTAACATCCCTCTGGAATATTAGTCAACCATGAGACTAAGTCACTTAGCAAGCTATATAGGTAAACCAATATGACTAGATGAAGTTATTACTACCTTAAAGAGAATTAGTTATGCAAGACTATATGTATAGATATATATGCCCAAGATTTACTTGATAAAATACCTATAATGAGATTGAATTGGAAGGAAAGGGTGTCTAAATATGTTTTAGCTATTATATACCAATGTTATTTGTCAAAGGGGACTATTATGAATTAATGGGGTTAGAGCTCCTATTGAGGAAGTTATGTCACACAAGCACAACTCAACTCATATATGCAAGGATATATTACATGTGACTCTTGAAATTAGAACCAATAATACTTAGAGCAAAGAGAGACTTGAGGGTAACTCAGCAAGTTCATAATTAATCACTTTCTCATATGAACATGTAAAATCTCTTAAAAGTATTTTCAGTGTTAAATGATGAATAATAATACTTCAAAGATAAATAGCCATCTTATTTCAAGAGATTACAAGAAGGAAAGCACACCTACAGTGAGAATTAAAGACCTAGCGACTCAATCAAAGTTAGGGAGCTGACAAGCAGGAGATCATATAGGAAAGTTAAGGTTATGGGCTCTTTAACAACTCAAACTTCCTTTTAGTTTTATCTTAGCTTAAAATGCAAGATAACCCTAAAAACAGTAGGTATTACATGATTATCTTTGGTCAATAAAGCCTTTACTAATAGGTCTAATGGAGACCAATTTGAAGGTTCCATTATTACCCTTCCTTCAGTCAACCATGAGACTAAGTCACTTATATAGGTAAACCAATATGACTAGATGAAGTTATTACTACCTTAAAGAGAATTAGTTATGCAAGACTATATGTATAGATATATATGCCCAAGATTTACTTGATAAAATACCTATAATGAGATTGAATTGGAAGGAAAGGGTGTCTAAATATGTTTTAGCTATTATATACCAATGTTATTTGTCAAAGGGGACTATTATGAATTAATGGGGTTAGAGCTCCTATTGAGGAAGTTATGTCACACAAGCACAACTCAACTCATACATGCAAGGATATAGCAAAGAGAGACTTGAGAGTAACTCAGCAAGTTCATAAGTAATCACTTTCTCATATGAACATGTAAAATCTCTGAAAGTAGTTTCAGTGTTAAATGACGAATAATAATACTTCAAAGATAAATAGCCATCTTATTTCAAGAGATTACAAGAAGGAAAGCGCATCTACAGTGAGAATTAAAGACCTAGCGACTCAATCAAAGTTAGGGAGGAATTCATAGCTGAAAGTTAAGGTTATGGGCTATTTAACAACTCAAACTTCCTTTTAGTTTTATCATATAGGAAAGTTAAGGTTATGAGCTCCCTTGTTTATTCTTTGTAACATTCTTTTCTTACTAATCATTTTTCATTTTTTTTTTTAAAAGTAATAACTTTTGGATAACAAAATCTATAGCCGACTCTTTTGGGACCTCTTTATATGGTCAGCAGGCCGAATAATTTGAGGTCTATGCTACAAAACCAGGCTAAGGAATTAAAGGCAATAAATGGTCACACAATAACATGGAGTTCTCTATAACAATTAATGATGCTTCGAACTTCAATCCTAATGGAACTATGGTGGAGACACAACTCAGGGAAGTTAACACATAAGAAATGTCAATCGATAGTTAAGACCCTTGAGTCCTAAAGTCCCCTAGTTCAGGCTAGTCTAGTGGGAGCATGACCTCCCCAAAGCTTTTTTTACACTATGTTTGGTCATGAGAAACAAATTGAACACAATCAACAAAGTCAAAAGCACAAATATCCTTAGCCTTACTTATCAATTATGCAACCAAGAATCTGAATCTATACAGCATTTGTTCTTTCAGTTTCAATTTTCAGCAAACATATGAAAGAAAATTTAACAGTTATGCAATCTTCATTATCATGTATTCAGCATGTCTATTCTCAATGTTGCCCATGAAGTACACAATGTTGCATATTAGCTGATTCATCTAGTCTTATTTCATTTGTAATTGTAATAATACTGATCTATTAATGCATTATTTTCATGTTTCAAGGAAATAAAAGCAATAGACTTGTAATCAACTGTTCGTCTGTTCCTAAAAGTCCTATAAGAAAATGGTAGTACAGAAAGAAGTAATACCATTATTACAGAAAGTAGTAATATGACTCGATAAAGTTCACTGTAGCCCTTGTCAGAGGTAAAATGGTATACCGTATACGACATCAATGACATTTCAATTATACAGTCAATAAAAGAGAAGACGTACATCAACTAGACAAGTCGTCTATCCTCCCTAAATTGACCTCAAACAAACAACTTTTCCATTTCCTACATTAAATAATGTTGCTGAGTACAAATTGTGTAAGAAGGAAATATCACGGTTGATGAAATCCTTGCTCATGATGATTATTTACAGGTGGGCTAACAACTGTTATATCCAAGCTGCTTCCTTCAGTCTCAGGGGCTACTTCCCTTACATCGGATATCCTTGACTCATTTGCCTGAATGTCACTCCATTCGGCATCTCCGACAGGCCGAACATTAGTTTGATCCAGTGCCATGTGCACAACACTCTCCCCAGGAACTGAAACTGCTTTAGATACACTAAGACACGCTTTATCTACATTCTCTTCAGAAGAGTCTACATGCTTAGTCAAGGGAAGTGTATTGCCACCAGTATCTGAGGCTGAGGCCTTCCCAAAAACTTCCTTTGTATTAATCTGCTGCCTACAAAAAGGAAATAGTGGAACATAAAAGTTCAACCCACCATGAGAGGTGAATTATCAATTCCAACTATTTTCCTCTTTCAATGACCAAAAAAAATAGTGTGTATAAACCAGACTTGGAAATAATAAACTTCTAGTCTGCTACAAGGAAAAAGATCTTTTTTTACTAACTGCGATGTCACATTCTTGATCTCAAAATGGAAAACATTATTATGGACCCTCAGTATTCTTCCATTAAAATATACATGGGCACCAATATGGCAATCCTCTTTGGTTGTCCCAATTATGTGTTGCCTAGAGTTTACAGAAAATAACTTACTCTCTCACAGATTATGAATACAGGGTTATTTTATCCTCAAGTATGCAAGCCTTGTGCAAAGTAAAAGTGGAGAAGGAATTGGGGCAGAATGGATTTCATATGCACTTGAGAGGATTTTAGGTCAAACCTTTGAAGTTGTGCCTGTAGCATATTCACAAATGCTATAAGCTCTTGTTTTTCCTTCACAGCAGCTGTTTCTTTCTCGTTAGCCTCCTTGATTCTAGCTGCAGCATCAGCTTCTGCTACCCTGACCCTTTCCTCTGCTCTAACGACAGCTCCTTCTAATATCACAACACGCTCTCTAGCCTTAGCAATCTCAGTCCGCCACAAATGTGCCTCCTGAAGAGCAGAATCTCTCTGTTTAATTAGTTGATCTCTTTCTTTACTAAGGGCCACGACCTTTTCTTCAGATTCTTTCAGCTATATGCATGCAACAAACGAAAACCCAATTAGTCTGTTATACAGTCAAGAGTGCCATCCCTAACTCTGGATGATCCATCGACAACAACAGTGCTACAACAATTTTTTTTCTTTTTCTTTTTTTTCGGTTAAGCATGAGAGTTAAAAAAGAGTTCAAATAAAAAAGCTGCAAAAGAGGTAAAAACCACCAAAAGGAAAAGAAAACAGATTAAAGTAGTGATATCAACCACCAGCATAAATATGGGTATTGTAACACTTCAATCACAATTTTCATTTCAATCTGTCAGCAGAAGCGAAAGGAGGAGATCATCCCAAAAAACAAACTGTATGATATGCATGTTGAACTAGGATCTGATCAACCAAAAACTGGGAAGACAATAATTGATACCTTCAACATAGATGAGTTCAGCTGCTTCTCTGAAGCTTTTGATATACGCTCAATTTCAGCACAAGCAATTCTTCTCTGTTCATCCATAGTATGTGCAGCAGAAGCTGCTGCCTCAGCAGCTTCAGCAGTCTCTGACAGTTTGTCTGCTATGTCTTTTATAGTTGAATCACGAGCACGAATGTCCCGAGCCAAATTCCGTAGCTCCTCATCCTTGACCTTTAGTGTCTCCTGCATTTTATACTTACTTGTAAAACAAAAGCAGTGTGAACAGATGATCAAAAAATAAAGCTTTTCTATGGGAACAAGAAGAGAATGGTAGCAAGCCAGGTCAGGTAGAAAACAATAAAGCATTCACTTATGATATGGTGGACTTGTGAATGGAAAGCTAACTTGTACTCATGTACCAAAAGGTAATGATAATGAACCACACTGTGCAAGAACAATACCCTCCTTCCATCAGCAAAACCAGGACCTGAAGGTTCACACCCCATAAAGCATGAAAAAAGAAAAAAGGGCCAACTCCTACAGATAAAAGATTTGAGAACACTTAAACAGATCGTGAACAAATGTGTCCACCTTTTTTCCTTATTATCGAACTCAGGAGAACCTAGACCAGTTTACATCACCAAATTGATATTCCGTTCAAGTTTAAAGACTTGAATTCCAAATCTAGCATGCTAATTTTATAATGCCTGTTGATATGGAGTTGACTGGTTCGAGGAGATATAATCCCAAAACCTCTCCCAAGTGCTTTCTTTCTAATTTTCTGAAATATAGACACTATAACAATATCATATAGTTCTGAGAATATTTTGCATAAATGCAGTCCCCTTTATGTTATCATCTTGTAATATTCAATATATGTTGGAAGTTTGTTGTTTCATACTTTTAAGTCAAAACTTCATGTCCCTTCAAGGCATTGCATATGTCAGCAGCAATTGGCCCAACGATGTACTGACCCATTAAGATTGGCTAGCAATCAGAATTAAGTATAACAGCACACTAGCAAATTAGTAAATACCTTCATGATTGTAAGATCGTCCATTGGACCATCAGTTGCCCTATTATTTACCATTCCTAAGGCATTTCTCAGAGATATTTGCATGGCTGCTTCAATTTCTTTAGAGCATTCCAGGGCTGTTGAATTTGCAGCAGCAACTACAGCAGCAACAGTTCCTAATTTCGCTGAACCACTCCCACTTAAGGAATTCACAGCCTCTTTGTGGGCCTTTAGAACCAGTTGTGTTGCACTGATTAATGGGAGGTCAAACAATATAACATCAAAAGATCTTTAAAGTGCAACATAAACTCAAGGAAATTAAAAAAAAAAAAATCAGATATGATACTGTAACAACGTGCTTAGGTTTAAAAGTATTTCCACCATCAATGTATTACATCAAGCATGTAAATGGGCTCAATTTCTTTCTCTTTATGTTGGCTCCCAAACTAGAATGAAATCAACCTACAAAAGTATATTAACTATTTCTTCCTTGCATGTTGGGAAAATATACCAAAAAGAAAATCCAATGATACAGTTGAGGATGATGTGTTAGCACCCTTCCTAGTTATCAGCATGCCAGTATTAGTATTAGTAAACAGCCACTAAGACATTCAAACCCACATCCGTAGGGGTACAATGGGGAAGGGAACAAATACAAATGCCACATAGGCTGGAGGTTAGGAATTAGTTACAGAGAGAGAGTGAGAATGAGGAGGTACAGAAGATATATAGGATTCGGTATAGAGAGGGAGGGATCATTCATTCATATTCTGGAAATTATAGCTATTGTATTGGCCTGGAAGCCACACTTCCAGGAGGAAAAGGCTACTGCTGTACCTACTAAATACCTAAATAATACAATCTCTACTTCTGTTCTCTATCAATACAGTTGAGGATGATGCATCTAATTCCTACTTATAATCTGATTGTCCTAATGATGATCATTCTTTGATTTCCTTCTCCTCTCTATCTTCTCCATTAATCCTCACAAATTCTCCATCCCCTTCTCTAGTTGCCTTATACTCTTCTCAACTCTTCTCTATTCTACATCAGTAAGCTTTATCAAACTTGCATCAAGACTACGGGTGAAAAAAGACATTTCATTTAGACACTTTATATAGCACCAATGAACCATTGCATAGTCAAACGAAAGGGAAAAACCATCAACCCAACCATTATCCATGCTCAGTGTATAAAGAAAACTTACTGTAAAGTTGCTACCCAAGCTCTAGCTGCGCCAGGAGTTTCTGCACAAAGGAAGTAGTCCTTCTTCTGTGGGGTACCAATGTCTAAAATGCTGTTAAGTATGCATGTGTGCCATTCTGATTGCAATAGATAAAGATAGCATACCACTTGAAAGAGATGCAAATTCAATTTATATATGATCTTACAAGACATAAATTTGATCAAAATGGATACAGAAGCAGCAGCCATCATACTTTGGAAGTCCACTTTTGCATGTGAAAACAAAGAACATGGTCAACAATTGTTCAAACAAAACGTTAACAGGAGAAGTTAATCAGAGTCCAACAACAGCCATACAGAAAGATAAACAATCTTACTGGAAGTTTACAGGTGAAACTGTAATTGTGCTATTTGCATCAAAGAGAATAGTTCCCTTAACCATTGGCTCATTTCTTCTAGTCCTAAAGCAAGCAAATAAATGGTAAAGATAGTGATTAGTCTCGTCCAGTGAAATCAAGTAAAGTAGAAAAATAAGAATATGAGCAAAATGCACTCACTTGTACTCCATCTTCCCAGTCGTTGGGTCTAGAATCACCCATCGTTCATTCCATTTCCTCAACTATCAAAGAAAAGGATAAACTAAGCTAATTTTTCCCTTTCTCCAACAGTTAAAGTTGCAGTTGCAACAGATGCAATTGAAAAGGAAACGAGAAATATGACCTTAATATGTAGCAACACAAGATAGTAGGGTGATTTACTCACCAAAAGCACTCATATGTGAGAACTACATGATTGCGAGCATGTTATCACATCAGCCAAGTCCTATAGACTCTCAATATATGTTCATGTATTATTCACATACCTCACACTAACACTAACACTCGGTGGGGATCAGTGGATCAGTTAATTAAGCAATCCCCAAGTCCTTGTCAAGGAAAAGCACGATTAGCTGGAGCAATTTTTGTATAATCCAAGCATCAACTAACGCATCGCATCGGTTAATTCCTAATCTAAGCATCTTGTGATCGTATTTGTCCTTGAAATTCCATTTTATATGTGAGAAAAAAGAGTTGAAACAGAGAATATATGAGATGCCCATACTGAAAAAAAATCCACCGGCATATCGCATATCACAATAAAGAAAACAACTTTCAGAGTCCAAAAAAGAAAAGATTTGTAAAGTCCAATTCAAGTTGAAATGAAACATCAAGGATCACAAAATTTGAAGAACAACAAGGCAAAAAAAAAGAAGAAGAAGAAGAAGAAGAAGAGAGAAATGGGTAAAAAGTAAGGATGATGTACAGTTTCAGATCGCTTGAGAAGTGGACCCTGTAACAAATTGCGTCCAGAACCAGAAGCCAAGTGCCTTTTGATCCTCTCCAAACTATTCGCCGGGTCAACTGATCTCTGCTGTTCCTTCTCCAATCGAATCAACACCGAAAATGCCAACAAAACAAAATGATAGGAAAAAAAAAAGAGAGAGAGACAGCATGATGAATAACTTACCGTAGAAGCACCATTAGAAGCCATGAAAGCTGTAAGCAAAGAACAGATCAAACTTAAGAGAGTTGAAGTGTTCTGAGATTTCCTTGAACGACTATGGATAGGAGGGCTGTTAGGTTTAGCTTTGTTTCGTAGTCATGGACTTGCAGGTAGCTGCAATCCCCGCCTGGACCGCTCTATTGTTTTCTCTTTTTTCCTCTTTACTTACGTCACATAATAATAATCGTCTTCTATTTTCTTTATCATCATTTATTTATTTAAGGTTGTTTTCGTATCTTCTCTTTCGAAATTAATGAATATAACAAGTAATAATTTAATATACCTATACAACTTTTTTATTTTATTCCAATAGTTTGTATCAAAGTAAAAAAAAATCATATCAAATGATAGATTAAAAAGCTATATCCATATTCAAATGCCTAATTTAATCCATAAGATGTTATATTGTTCATGATAATATAATATTAAGGTCATATTTGGCAATCAACTCATTGCATTTAGTTGTTAGCTGATTCTATCAGTTGTTTGTTAATAGCTGATTCTATCAGCTGATTTGATCGATAGATTGTATTAACTGTTTGTTAAAGATGTTTGGTAAAATTAGGCATTTGAATATTGATATAGATTAAAAAGTTATATCCATATTCAGATGCCTAATTTAATCCATATGATGTTAGACCGCTCTATTGTTTTCTCTTTTTTCCTCTTTACTTACGTCACATAATAATAATCGTCTTCTATTTTCTTTATCATCATTTATTTATTTAAGGTTGTTTTCGTATCTTCTCTTTCGAAATTAATGAATATAACAAGTAATAATTTAATATACCTATACAACTTTTTTATTTTATTCCAATAGTTTGTATTAAAGTAAAAAAAAATTCATATCAAATGATAGATTAAAAAGCTATACCCATATTCAAATGCCTAATTTAATCCATAAGATGTTAGATTGTTCATGATAATATAATATTAAGGTCATGTTTGGCAATCAACTGATTGCATTTTGTTGTTAGCTGATTCTATCAGTTGTTTGTTGATAGTTGATTATATCAGCTGATTTGACTAATAGATTGTATTAGCTGTTTGTTAAAGATGTTTGGTAAAATTAGGCATTTGAATTTAATGCATATGATGTTAGATTGTTCGTGATAATAAAATATTAAATGTATTACTCTATTTTATAATTTGATTTAATTTTATTTTAACTTTAATAATTTAAAAAATACCATTCATCTCATTCGATGTTGTTTAATTATTATATAATTTTTCATAAAAATGAAGTGATATTAAAATTTTTAATTTCAATATAATATTATTTTAAAATTATAAACAAAAAATAAATTAAGATAATATAAAAATAAAGATATAAATATTTAATTTTATATAATAAATTGAGATACTGAAAAGCTTCCTGGAAGAGTTGTTCCTTGCACTAAAGCTTGATAATCTTAAGCAAGCTTTCCTTCACCTTCTCAAGTTATCTATAACACTTGTCATTGCTTTCAATCCATATTCTGTAAATGCATAAACTAAGGACAATTGTGAAGATGGCCTTCGTAGTTTAAAGTACAAATTTGTCTTTTGTTAGCCATTCTATTATTCTTTGAATTTCTCTCATGTGGTAGTAGATATTGAGTCACTCCTAAATATGATCCCAAATCTAGCAGGAGTAGGAACAATCTTTTTGCACAAAACACGTCACTAAGGGGTTTAGAAATTGAAGTTCGTCCTTACTAGCTAGACCTCTCTTTAAGACTAGCCTGAGTAAGAAGGAGGCCATGGAGGACATTGACTTGTCCCAGATTATATGGCTCCACTTGACTTCTATATCTCTAACTCTAATAAGCTCTTATATAAGGAGTTAGTGAACTTCCCTCAAGGGTGATTAAGTAGAGGTACATGTCCTTAATACCCTCTAGGGGGTTTTTATTAGGGATAAGGTGAAATAGTTATGGGGGAAATTTACCTAGCTATCTGTTACGGAAAAATATGATCGATTGCTATTATACAGCTGTAACTAGTATAAATATACTTGTAACGGTTTCTCTCAGATAGGAATTAGTGAATGTTTGTGTGTATGTATCTCTCTCTCTCTACGATTCTCTGTTTCTGGACTCTTCCTCTTCCTCCTCTCCCTCTTTCTTCAAATCTTCATTTTATTTCATAACATTTGGTATCAGAGCTCTCGAATCTGGGAGTCGCCATGACTGAAGGTACAATGAATGCTGAGTTACGTAAGATGGAGGAAAATTTGAAAGGTTGGATGGAAAGAAGGTTAGCAGAAATGCTCTTAGAAATGAATAACAGATCAGAAAAGGTGGAGAAGGAAATGTCCGAGTTGAGAAAAATGATGACGCAAACGCTACAGAAAATAGGAGGAGATGCTAAACCAGTAGATCAGGCGTCTCACAGTCGCTCGGAGAAGTTGACGGAAGATGAGATGAGTAAAACCAGTGGGCTTTCTGAACCATATAAACAAATTGAAAAAGAGATCAGCTCGTTGCAGCTAGATTCAGTAGAAATTGCTAATGGGTTGTCCGAATCAGAAGAAAACTCCAGGTCCGAAGAAGTTGACGGGTGGGATAAAACGGAGAAAGATCCAACAGATAATACTGCTTTGAAGTATCAGAAGCGTGTTGATTCAACAGTGGAGAAATCTACAGAAGTATCTGCTCCACAAGTGATTGGCACTTTGGAGGTGATGGAAGATCAAACGCTACATTTGAATGTGGTATTTAGTGGTCATGATGATGCTGGGAAATCGATTACCGGAGGGCATATACTTTTCCTTAGTGTTCAAGTTGAGGAGAAGAAGTTCACATGGTCGTTTATTTTTTGTCCATTCTGTAAACCTCCATAACCTTGAGGTCAAGGTTTTCTAAAGGAGAAGGAAATGTTACGGAAAAATATGATCGATTGCTATTATACAGCTGTAACTAGTATAAATATACTTGTAACGGTTTCTCTCAGATAGGAATTAGTGAATGTTTGTGTGTATGTATCTCTCTCTCTCTACGATTCTCTGTTTCTGGACTCTTCCTCTTCCTCCTCTCCCTCTTTCTTCAAATCTTCATTTTATTTCATAACACTATCAATACCAAAGTTATGAATACCGTACCAGGTTCGGTACAAGATTGAGTTCTGGAACGGAACTGTACCGATACTAGTCGATATCGGGTACCGTTTCGGAATTTTTTTTTTAAATTATGAAATAGTCCCTAAAATTTTTAAAAATTATAAAATTATTCATATTAGTATATTATACAGTTGTACTGTATACTTTACTAGTTTACTGTTTATATCAACCATGTTTTCAAAAATCTTAATAATAAATAATAATGACAATTAATATGAA